>BQNB010002271.1:115447-127084 GCA_026074375.1 Tanacetum coccineum | reverse complement strand
TGAAAAGCACCCTTAAATATAAAATAAGAAACCTAAACTATAATAAGCAAATAAGCTAAAAGACTTAACTTTTTAAAACTAAGTCTACAAAAGACTAACTGATTGGCTTTTTAACAACTAGATAAGCTAATGAAACAACAAATAAGCAAACACAGATATCTACCTACACCTAATAAGCATAAATAAGCAAAATTTAACAAAGAAAATAACATGAAAAGCTTAAATAAGCAATTAAGCCATTTGGCCAAGAAAAGCTAACCAAGCAGCCCAGAGAGGCACATTTGAGCTTAAATTTAAGCACCAAGATGGATCCTTATGGGCTTATGGCTTATATGAGCTTAAAGCTGGGCCAAGGGGCTTACTAAATCAGTAAAGAGTTTAACGTTTGAAACTAGATTAAGCTATAAAAAGCTAATGGTAAGGGGCTGTCACAATGAGTATGCCACTTTTGGATTACTTTAAAGACAAAACCCTTATATGCAGGCCTAAAAATAAGTTACAAAATAAGCTTAAAAATTAAAAATAAGTTAAAACATATAGAGATCGACCACTAATGAGCTTGTGCTCAAAAATTTAAAAGCTAAATACAAATTTTACTATATGAGATTTGAAGGTTAAAAAGTGGCTTTTGAAACTAAAAATTAACTTAAAAAGAGTTGACAGATTTGAGCAAAACTAAAGCTAACCAAGAGGACTTTTACACTAATGCATTTGACACTTTAAAACAACACAAAAATTACTATTAAAGACTAGTTTTGAAGGCCTACACAAATAGCTACTTCAAATCTGTCTTGTCATAACAGATTTGAGAGACTAGTTAGGAAAGACTCAAAACAACCCTTAAGACCATAAAAATTAGAAAATCAGACAGAAAACAACTTAAAAATGCTTGTTAAAGAAAGCCAAATGACCCACAACTTTTTGAGAACAGTTTTGACCCACTTTGGGTCTTGACCCAAACAGTCCTTTAACTTTTTTAATGCAAATTTTAAACTATTTTTGAAAAATTTAAGCTTAGATACTCAAAGATAGATAGAAACCAATAAATTTTAAGCAAAAATAACAGATAAGCACACAACAATAAGCATTAAAATAAACAACTAAGATATAAGCAGAATAAGCAATATAAAGGCAGATATGAACAAAGACTTAAAAAGATGGCATGTAAATAAGCAACAAAGACAAATAAGCATTAAGTAACACAAATAAGCATAAAAGACAGAAAATAAGCAGAAATAAGCTAAGCTACAGTAATAAGCAAAAAATGAAAAAGGAACTTACAAAGGTCCAAGCTTATGGCAATGAAATAAGCTCTCAAAAGCTTATAAACCCTTCCTATAGCTTCCCAAGAAGCACTAATCCCAAGGCCATCCAGAATTAACCTTGCTCCTTGCTTCTTTGACAGATTCTCTCTTTTTTTGGATTTTTGATTTTTTTGACAGAATTTAAAATAAGCTTTCAAATAAGTTTTTAATGTTTCAAAAAGCTTATCCAAGAGCTTAAACAGTATTTAAAAGACAATAAAGCTTAAATGACAAGAATTTAAAGGAAAACCTTAAAATTTCATTAACTTAAATAAAGGGTTACAATGCATAAAAATTAAATGACAAGTAATTTAAAGGACAAGATAAATAAAAGACAGTATTCAATGGGGACAAATTTTGCTAATACAAGATTGATTTAACAAAAATTCGACAAAGGATAAAATAAGCTATACTATGCCTATTTATACTAAAAACCTAGTCTTGAGTCTTCTCTTGCTGTGTTTCTTCTGAGAGAGAGAGAGAGTCCAAGGAGTGTGTTAGTTGTGTGAGAGAGTCTTCAAAATCAATCATAGCCCTTGAATTGCCTTGGTGCCCAATCCCTTTGATCACAACCCTTAATTTCATCAGCCAATGGACTAGTTTAGGATTGCCAGCGTGTGTTTGGAGGTTTATGAGGTGGGGTGAGGGTTTGAGAGTGAGGTTTTTGGACTAGGGTGAATAGTAACCGAGGTGGGGGGGACGAAAGGTAAACATGGGAATTGGGCGAGAAGTTTGGTTTTGTTATAAGCAGGGTAAAGTTTGGGAAGTTGGCAGAAATGGTCCCCTAACATGTATGATTGGTTTGCAAGTTAAGTCCTTGTGGTGTATATGAGGTTTTAAGGATTTGGAAACTATGGCCCTTGAGATATATAAGTGTCGTTGCACGCATGGTCCTTGTGGGAATAACAGGGTTAGTTATAAAAGGGGTATAGGGCTTAACGGGGGTTAAGTAAGGATTGGGCTTTTTGGTACTGTTTGGGCCGGAGGCCTGTTTATGTTTAAAAAAGGAATTGGGCCTTTATTTAAACTTTGGGTTTTTAAGTCTTCATGTAATGTTTAAATGGGCTGACCCGGCCCATTAGATGGGTACGGGTGGGCCCATTTAACATTTCTTCAGTTTCGGCTTTGACTTTGACTGTTGACTTTTTGGGGTTGACTTTGACTTTGACTTTTTGGCTTCGGTCGACTTTGACTTTGAATTTGACTTTCACGCTTTTCCATTCCGTGCTCGGTTTTGTCTGTTTTTGCTTGATTTTTCGTCCTTTTTTCGGATATCCGTTTCCTATATAATATAAATGAAAACATACAAATACAATGTATTTTTGGTACGTTTTTGGTCATTTAAGTCTGATTTTAAAGGTCAAAGGTATGTGTATTTAGGCACATACCAAGCATCGTTGTCTCTCGCATTTGAACTTCGACACCATCAACCTGCTTTCAAAGAATGATATTGTGATTGGCCTTCCAAAGTTAAAATTCATCAAAGATCATCTTTGTTTTTCTTGTGAATTGAGGAAAGTCTTAAACGCACACACGTCATTCAAAGACCAAAACAACCCCAGCTCCAAAGATCGTGACAAAAAATTCATCTACACATAGACATTATGTGTTCCTAATGAGGGTAGAAAGGCATCAAAGGGAAGAAATATGTGCTGGTAAGTGATGATACTTACATCGAGATAATACATGACTGTACACTTCCTAAAATCCAAAGATGAAACACCTAAAGTTCTCATCAATTTCCTCAGACTCGTTTAAAGAGGAGTTCATACTCAAGTAAGAACAGTGCGGACTGACAAAGGCATGGAATTTTTAAATAAAACTCTTCATGAATACTTTTCTTAAGAATACATCAAACACCAAACGTCCTTTGCTCGAACTCCTGAACAGAACGATGTTGTGAAAAGATGGAACCGTACTCTTGTTAAGGCTGCTCGAACAATGCTAAGCGCCGTTAAAGTTCCTTTATTCTTTTGGGCTGAAGCAATTGAAACATCATGTTTTAACACAAACGTTCACCTGTAATTCCCTTCTCGACAATAGAAAAACCCCTTACCACATCAATCAAATAGTCATAACGTCCTGTCAAATTCTTTCACATATTTGGTTCTTTGTGTTACATTGTCAGAGATGGTGAAAACCTTGACTAAATGAAAGAAAAAGGCGATGAATGTATTTTTGTGGGGTATTCTACTTAGTTAAGAGGTTAAAAAGTTTATAACAAGAGAAACAAGGTTGATAGTTGAAACCATCCATGTTAATTTTGATGAATTGCCTCAGATGGCGTCAGATCATGTCAGTTCTAACCCCGCTCCACAACGTCCGATAACGGCACTTGAACATGACAGTTTAAGTCTTAATCCCCAAAGTCAAGCAAATGTTCCTCTAGTAGTTAAGAGTGTAACAACGTCATTTAATAAGTTAGATATGCTATTCAGTCATATGTTCGATGAATATTTCAATGGAGCTTCTATAGTTGTGTCGAAGTCGTCTACTTTTTATCTAACTAAAGATGGATGGACATACGATAAACCGTCAGCAACACAAACACAAACCCATCCTACTATCAACAACAACAGTTGCATGCAGATATGTCTCCATTGTATTATTTCGCAAACATCAACTGAACCTACCATTCAAGCATCAACTCAAGAACTAACTGTCACTGCTTCAGAGAACATCAATTTAGCAGATATTCAAGCAGAAACTCAAGAATAAAATGTCATGGCTGATGAAGACAAATTTATCAACATTTTCAGTACACTGGTACATGAAGTGGGGGAGTAATCTTCTCAACATGTTGATCCGTCAAATTGGGTGTCTAATTAAAACCATGTTGATATTCAAACCACTTTTGCCACTTTCTGCTTGTCGCAATTTTGTTGTTCATGTAACTGCTTAGTGTCCTTGTTGTTCTAGAATCAGAAGATGTTGTTAATGCAGTAGAGACCTTACTTGTTGCTGTTGGGGTTTTAGCAACACTTAACCTAGATTTAGTAACTATAGAAGTAGCTCCTAGATTTGTAGATTTAGCTGCTAAGGGGGATGTAAATAAGGCTCTCTTAACACTAGACTTCCTAGATAAGGAAGGACGAGCAACACACTTTTCATGAGAATTCAAAAACACATCATTAACATAAGAAATACACACAATATTCGAACCGTCTTTGACAACATTTACACATGCTTTTACAGTCTTAGAATTGGATATACATGCATTTGTTTGACAAACATTCGAAGTCTTTGTGTTACTTTTATTAGAATCTAAACAAGCACTATCCAATGTCTTCCACACATATGTAGAGGAGCTCTTAGTGTTCTTCAAGATACTATTCTTTGATTTAATGTCCTTAGACGTTGATCTTCTAAAACTATGTGAACTTTCTACACCTGTGAAATTCAAAACATTTGTATTAGCCTTAGAACCTAGTGTTTTCATGTCTTGCTTGTTTATTTTATACATGCCTCTTGTAATTACATTCTCATTGTGTTTTTGACCTTGCTCTTGTTTGGGTGTAGACTATGAAGTGACTAGTTTTAACCTATCTGAGTTAATGATGTTCTTGGGGATAATCCGTGCCTATGGTGATTTATGCAATTGTTTTGTCTCCAAGATGAAGAAGACATTTTTAGGAAATAATGGGAAGTTTGATGGGTGCGCAAAAGTCTCCCATTGAGGCAAGTTAAATTAGGAAGACTATACTAGTAACGTGTTTATGGTTCCTTGGAATTTTCCTAGTTTATGTTTATGTGAAGATGATTGTTCTTCATTGGTAGTTCATAAGAGTGACATGTCACTCTTATGTAAGATTTTGGTTTGTTGCACTTGATGTGCATGCTTGTTGCCCATGTAACAGGCTGTGATGTAGGACTTCACCTATATCCATTGTACCTAAAAGTTTTTTTGGTGTAATACAATTTACCGGGGAAACCCTTTACCAAAAAAATAGGTTATAGTGCGCGTTATCAAGTGAGACCAACAAAAAAGCACCTCAAGGAGGTAAAACAGATCTTTTGGTACCTCAAGAATACCATTCACATGGGACTCTGGTATCCGAAGGATACTGATTTTAATCTAACGGCCTTTTCAGATTCTTACCATGCAGGTTGTATCGATACATGCAAAAGCACTTCTAGTGGTATACAATTTCTAGGTGGTAATAAGCTGATAAGTTGGTCTTCCAAAAAGCATGACTGCACTATGATGTTAACAGCCGAAGCTGAGTATGTGTCCTTATCTGCGTGTTGTACTCAAGTCCTCTGGATGAGAACTCAGCTCACAGATTATGGCTTCCACTTTGATAAAATACCCATGTATTGTGACTCAAAGGCAGCCGTAGCCATCTCGTGCAATCCGGTTCAACACTTCCGCACCAAGCACATTGATGTCAGATATCACTTTATCAAGGAACAGGTTAAAAGAGGTATTGTTGAATTATTCTTTGTCGGAACTAAATACAGTTAGCTGACCTATTTAAGTAAGCTTTGTCGGAAGATAGGTTTAAGTATCACATCAGACGACTCAGTATGAGATGTTTGACTCTAGTAGAACTAGAGGTTCTCGCAAATGAATCTACTTGCTATCATCGACTTGTAAATATTTATAAAAAAGAAAATACAAAAATATAAAACCAAGAAATACAAAAAAAGAAAACTTTCAAAAACAAAATACAAAATCGAAAAATTTCAAAAATACCAAAAAGAATCTTCTCGACATGTCTCTTGGAATCGATAACATTTACATACCTAGAAATATCGATTAACATTGACACGGGTGTGTAAATGAAGTTCGAGCAAGAGTTCAAACGTTTCAAAACATGTCAATTCTAAATTTCTTCTATGACTTATGTACATTTTAGTGCATAACTCAGACCTCAATGTAAGGAAAGTGTATCTTTAAAGGTAACTTATCTTGTCAAGGAGAAAGTTAATTTCATCGGGTCTTGAGCTATTATTCAAAACATCCAAAGTTTTAAGCTCATGACAATGGCTTGTAATCAAATCAGATTGCAACCCGAACTCAAATGTCACAGGGGAATGTACGCATAAGTGAACTTACTCTAAAATAGAAGAGAATACTTCTATCATTGGTTTTCAAAACCGTTGAACACAATTTTTCAAGAATGTCTTAAAAAGATTTTCAAAATCTTTCAAAATTATGTGTTCAACACTCCCTTCTCACAAAACTTTCAAAAGTCGAGTCATTTTTATAAATGGGTCAATTTTTAAGGGGGCATTTAAAACCAAAAGCTTTTAATGTTTATAGATACATCTCATAAATGTTAATTTTATGTATCCAGCATTGTCAGTTCTTAGTTGTTTTATCTTACATAGTTGACTGATGCTAACTAAATTGTATTTGAGACCATTTACTTCTATGAAAACTATACCATTACATTTTATAGAACCATAACATTTGGTGGTGCATGTAGAGTCATCTCCATATACCACCTTAGGTCCTGGTTGTTCCACATATATGTGCATGTAGCTTTTGACACCATTCATATGCCTTAAGCATCCACTGTCCAGGTACTAGATAGGCTTTCTGATGTCATACTGCATAAATAAGTTCAAACTGGTTAGTTTGGCTTAGAGACCCACCTTTTAGTGGGAGTCTTCGATCTTGTAGCATTTGATGATTGGAATGCTTCAGCTTTTTTAGCTTGAAGAGCTTCACCCCTTTTAAACCACTCAATGTCATTGTGATCTGTTGTGATATGAACTGTGCTACCAGAAGTTTCACAACTTTTGTTGATATGTTGAGGGTTTCTTGGTTTGGTTCCTCTTTTTAGAGAAATGACCCTATTATGACCATGTGTATCATGATCATAACTTCCATAGATATCACATATGGGATAGTTTACACAATCATCAAACAAACGATCATTCAACCCACAATGTATGCAAGGAGGGAGGGGTTTGATGGTCTTGAGGTTTTAGATCTTGAAGAAGATCCACCTTGACTTTTGAGATGCTGAGTCATGTTCATAGTGGACATATATTCAGCATGATCACAAGTTCTGTGATCAGTTCTCTCACATTTCTTACAAAACAAAACTTTGTAGCAATTCTCAGAGAGATGATTGTTCACTCCACAAAGTTTACAATTCTTTTTTAATTGAGTTTTATATTTGTTTTGAAGTGCATTTTTGGGAACCTGGTGAGATTTTTTATTTATGGAATAAGATGACTGATTTTTGCTGATTTGAAATTTTAGATCATTTAGTTCTTTCATTACAATAGACAAAGGAGAGTCATCTTCAGTTTTCACATACTTTAGTTTACCAGCAGGAGCTGAATTATTCTTTGAAGCCGAACCTTTTTTGTTACCCTTAGCAGGAGCTGAGGATGGTTCATTTAAGGTTACACCTTTTAAGGTTTTAGCTTTGAATGTGGAATTTGACTTCAAAATTGATTTGATAGTCTTTGGTCCAGATACAGGTTCAGCACCAACTAACTTCTCTAATAGAGGAAGAGGGGTGCTACAAACTAAAGATTCATCAGCTGCATCATACTCAGTAGCTGAAGAGTCAGTGATAGCAACTGAAGGATCAGTTATTTTCACTTGTTACTCACCCGGAAGGATTCTACTAATGTCATGATTTGGCAAAGTAAAACCTTCAGCTTCAGATAGCTAAGGTTGTTCAACCCCTAGAATGGACACTTTTGTGTCATCAGCTGAAGATTTTACAAAGACTAAGTCTCTTTTCCCAGAACTAGAGGGATCTTCAGTGAGTTGATCAAGTCCCAAAATTCTTTTCTTTTGAGAGGGGATTTGTTTACTAATACACTGATTTACTTTGTTAAAGCTGTTTAGCCATGTTTTAGTGATTGTTGTTAGCTCTTTCAGTTCTTTTCTTAAGTTTTTATTCTCTTTGAGAATTTCAGTGTTTACATGCTGCATGGTAAGAAAATTAAGTTTTGCTTGTTTTAATACTAAAAGTTGTTCTTTGCATGTATTCAGTTCTTGAATAATATCTCTATGTTTTAACACCACATTATTTTTTGTTCTTCAACATAGTTAAGATCAATACATAAATAATCAAGAAAAGATTTTCTTTCATCATTATCTTCCATATCAAGAAGAGTGTGTACCTTTTTCATAGTGATCTTCACCCATTCCCCATTTCTAGCACTTTCTTTGCCTACCGCAATGCTTTCATCATCAGCAAGTACCATGAGTACCTTTACTTCAATCATCTCATTGTCATTAGAGGACACATCTTCCTCATCCCATTCATAGGCTTCAGCAACAAGACCTTTGTTTTTTACCATTACTGATTTAGATAATGTACCAGAACTGAGGAGAGCTAGTTTAGCCTTGACTTTGTTGTATTTTACCTCAAAGTCTTTGTTAGGCCTCAGTTCAGGTTTCTCTTGAGAGGGACTGAAGATAGTAGTTTGAGATTTTTAAAAAGGTGATGAGTATGAAGGAACTGAAGTCTTAGAAAAACAGTCTCTTGCAAAGTGACATTTTCTACCACATTTGTGGCATATAGTATCATCAGTTGCTTTTGCACTACTGAACCTTTAAGACCCCTTTTTGAAGAATCTTTTAGACTTGGGTAAAAGAGCTCTTTCTTGATATTCTTCTTCAAGGTCTTTTAAGTACTCTTGACTATTTCTTGTATCCTCTTCATCATCAGGACTATCTTGAAAGTCCTAGACAATAGAGGTTGAAAATAAAGCGTTGACAAGGGAGTTGCAGTGACAAAAGATTTTTTCTTTTCAGATTCATAAATACTATCAATGAGGTTTTCTTTATATTTGAGTTTACCAAATAGAGAAGCAAGCTCAGATTCTTTCACATGATTTGTGTTTCTAAGACTTTACAAAAACTTAGCCACTTCTTTGGTAACCCATTTATAAAACCAGTATTTATTTCAAGCTTTAAAAGTTTGATGCCATCATTTACTAACTCATTCATCAAAGCTTTGTATCTGGTGAAAGTTTGTATTTGTAACATTTCTCATTTTCAGGTTATTTTCAACTTTAATAAATTCCATTATTTATTTTTAGAGTTTTACGCGTTCGCTTTTAATTATTATCTTATAGTTAAATCGCGTAAACTAAAAATCAACGATCAACGTAAACGGACACCAAACGAATTAAAGTTTACATTAAGCAATTGTTATATGATTATTAGAGCATACATTTAAAACTTTTTCATCATTTATTTTTGTGGTTTCGTAAAACGCTTACGTTCTCAATAAATTACGTTCGTTTTCCCGTACCCGGTGAAACACCTTACCTATCAACACTTAAACAAATACCCACGTTTATACCCAATACTCAAAATTTAATTATTTTTCTCTCCTATACCATCCTAAAACCGGATATATACTTTTACCCTTGAAATAAATCATTTAATCTTTACTACTTTCTTTTTACAACTTGTAAATCTTACACAAAGTGTACCTTGGACCCTAATTTCTAGTAATTGTCTAATCCTTGTACCCTAAACCTCCTTTGTGCCGTGGGATTTACCTAGGGAGGAGGAGAGCACTTTGCTCATGTACCCTAAACCATTTTCCAAGCTCATGGTTTCATTAAGTGGTTTATGGATTTGCTTATGCTATAAAAGGAAAGACCTAGGTTCATATTTCCACTCTTATACTTCCATACAAGAAAAATCAAGCAAGAACACTCTCTTATTCCACTCAAAAACCCACAGGCATAACTACATCATTTAGGGTTTCATTTTAAATTTTTCATCCAAGGATTCAAGGCATTCAAGTGTTTTAATCTAAGTTGACCTAAGACTACTCAAGGTGTTGGGAATTCACGATTCGGGTTTAACAAGGTTTTATCAGAAAACATATTTAGGGTTTTCTTGATTAGTTTTTTGGTTTTGAAGGCTGATGTGGTTTACATCTTTGTTCATCATCCTAACCTTGATTTCTATAAGGATCTATTTAAAGTTTTCATTACTCATTTACTTATTTTCTTTGTATACATCTTTGTTTGTCATTAGTTTAATCACCACCTAGTTTTATTTAAAAAGTTTATTCAAGTATTTGATGATTTCAATGGACAAAGGACATGGACATTTAGAGGACTAAATACATGTGAAATATACGGTACAACACTTGGTAAATTAATGGTGCAAGGTTCCTAATTAAAATGATTGTAAATTACTTGTTTAATTAGAAACCCTAATTATGACTTTATATATATATTTGGAATTCGAAATATAAACTTTATGTTTTATATTTTATAAAAATAGTACTCTTTATAAGGATCGTGCGCATGTAAGGAACTCGAAAAACGGAATTATAACGAACAAGATACGACATTTACAAGTTATATATTATTAACTTTATAAAAATAATTATATAAACTGTGATGAACAGTAAAAGTTACTGTTCATCAGGGGTATAAATTGTATAAATATAATATTTTGATAATTTTCCTTAATACGAACCCACGGACATAAAGAACTCGAAAAACGGAATTATAACGAACTAGTTACGTAGTTTACAAGATATATATAATTAATTTTATAAAAACAATTTTTATAAACTGTTATGAATAGTAAAAGCTACTGTTCATCAGTGGTTTAAATTTTATAAATATAATATTTTGATAAATTTTCTTAATACTAATCCAAGGACATAAGGATCTCGAGAAACGGAGCTATAACGAACGAGTTATGATTTAAACAAGTTACACATATTTAATTTTATAAAAATAATTTATATAAACTGTGATGAACAGTAAAAGTTACTGTTCATCAGGGGTCTAAACTTTATAAACATGATGTTTTAATAAATTATTTTAATACGAAGACGTGGACATAAGAAACGTATGAAACGGAGTCGAAACGATAAAGATATGAAGTTTTAAAACTCGCGCGCACTACTTTTATTTTTATACAATCATTTATAAAACAATTAATTTAATAATAAAATATCATTATTAAATCATACATTTTTTTTACAAACGATGCGTTAGTAAATAAAAATAATACTTTCTTTACGAGTACAAGTATATATACTTTAATTTAACAAAGTACGAGTTAATTATTGTTTTAACTTTTAAACAATTAATAAAAACTATTAGGTGGTGGTGTAGCTATACAACATGTGATGTTTTATTTATATGAAATACATTATACTCATACGGCCTATAATTAATTAGGTTGCATTCAAATTGCCGAGGCGATTCACTCATTTGATTTAGATAATCAATCATTCACTTAGAGATATGATAGCGAGATGGAGTGGAAATGGAGCAATTTAGAGATGTGATAGCGATCCTCGAAGGTGTGGAGTTGCCTGCAATGCACGATAGATGGATTTGGTCATTAGTGGGCTCGGGTGAATTTTCAGTT
>BQNB010002271.1:0-111794 GCA_026074375.1 Tanacetum coccineum | reverse complement strand
TTTACTTTACTTAACCGAAAGTAGGCCCAATATTATGTTTAGTGTATGCTTATGTGTGCATTTTCAAGAAAATCCTAAAACTACACACTTAGAAGCCCTTAAGCGTATATTTAGGTATATTAGGGGAACTACTCACTTAGGATTATGGCATCCAAAAAGAACCAGAATAGAAACTATAGTTTATGCTGACTCCGATCGCGCGGGTGACTACGTTGATCGAAAGAGCACTAGTGGTGTTTGTACATTCATGGGATGCTGTTTAACATCTTGGTTCTCTAAGAAACAAATGGCCCTTGCTATCTCCATGATCGAAGCCCAATATGTGTCTGCCACAAAGGCATGTCAACAAGCACTATAGATGAAACAAGCTCTCATCGACTACGGCATACGCCTCGATGATATTCCGATTATGTGCGACAATAAAGGCGCAATAGACTTAATTAGAAACCCCGTACAACACTCTAGAACTAAACACATAGAAATCCATCATCACTTTCTTCGCGACAACGTCTAAAAGGGCAACATTTCTATCGAGAAACTTGCATCCGAAGATAACTTAGACGATATATTAACTAAACCCTTAAAACGCAAAATATTTAATTACTTAAGATTAGGATTAGGAATGACGGAACTCATCATGGAGAGTGATCATCCATTCCTTTAAAAATAATCGTAAGCGAAAATCTAATGAAGAAATTAATTATTATTCAAAAGATGTTAATTCTCATTACATGTTTCAATTACAAATTTCAAATCATGAAAATAATCGAGATTAAAATTATATTAGATTACGAAAATATCAATAAGATGACCATAGATATTTTCCAAGTCTACATGTACAACCAAACATGGTTAGTACATGAAATTTCGAGATCAATTGTAAAGACAAAAAGAATAACCTCGAGTTAAAACTCGACACCTTTGAGTTTGACGATGTTTATTACGTCTAAATGTTCATAAATGCTTGTGTTATTAGCATGTCAAAACATGCTAAATTTTAACACACCCCAAGTAGGATTGACTTTGTTGAAATTTCATCGGGAAATTCACGACAACTTCCATGTTATGCTCAAAACTTGGAAGTCGAATTCGAAAATTTGAACACGTACTCCTTATAACATATACAAGATACTCCAATTTCCAAAACAATAGAACCAATCCTCAATTTGCTTAAAACCAAACTCTGTCCACTTTTCAGCCTCCCACGGATCCATGGATCCACTTTACCAAGATCCATGTGTTGTTTTGATAGATCTGTCTATCAGATATAACGAGTAAATACCAGGTTTGAAAATTAGGTACCACATATTATTTTATCCAAACACCTCCAAACGAACAAAAAACACAAACCCCATCAAATCAGCAACTGGAGCAACAAATCTTAAAGATTAACAACAAATCATCATTACCAAACAACAATTGTAAGTGATTTCATCTTAATTTCTTTTCAATATTCCAAGTCTATGGTTTTTTTTTATACAAAATCAAATAATTTGGGGATTTCAATTTTTTCATTTGATTAATACATAATTTAGACTAGAATATAGTAATGTATAACTATCTTGCTTCCCGTAGATACTAGGATTGCATAATTGACTTTGTTAGTAAAAATCAAACTTCGGCAAAACCCCAAATTATGTTTTTCAAATAAAATTCTCACGCCTAGGAATTTTCCAAACAAACGTTGTTTAACTACATTGTTAATACAACGTAAAAATGTTTTCATCATGCATTTGATCTCATGAATGCTCATACGAAGTGTACAATTTATATGCATTTTCGACCCGCTCAAGTAGAGCAATATTAAACTTAGGAGTGCCTTAGGTTTGCTTATTACTATTTTTTTCTTGAGTCAAGCAAACCGCACTTCTACATTTTTTACTTATAGACAGACACTTAGTAAACATATTTTCTCTATTCTTCTTTTTCTTATGGAAATCATTAAACGTTGTTAGGTACCAAAATGCCAAGCGCATATCAACTTGATCACCTAGAAACAATTTCTTATGCTCAAAAAAATATACAATGATCCCACGCCATGTTCAAGGAGAACACAAGGAATATATATAGAAAACCTTGAAACCTATTTGTTCACGAGGGAGAGCCATTGCACATATCCCTTTATCAAGACATCATCGAATAACCTTAGAAAAATTCAATAGGATAAGTGTTTTAGAATGCCTTTCAACTTAGATGAGGAAAACTTCTATCCTAGGTTCATCATGGAATTCTACAAGACCTTACGTCTTGATAGATATTCAGAAGATAACTGCCTCTTTATAACCTTTGACATCAATGGACATGAGTTCAACATTTCCTTAGATCAATTTGCTGAGCTAACATCACTCCCAAATCAAGGCATTTGCCTCTATTCCGATGCTTCACTTGATCAACTCGAACCTAATCTAGAGCAAGTTCCTCCATACAATTCAAACCTTCCCTCTCTTGAGGACATCCGATATAGGATTCAACAAAAAGTAACCTTCGAAAAAAAAACCAAACAATACCAAATTAAATCGAAACAAATGAACTCCTTGACCACTTGAAACCATGTGAGCTTGTTATTAGGGAAAATGTGTATGTAGCCATAGGAAATAGAGACCATGTTCAAGCATCAATTGCTTTTACATTGTATTTCTTAGAGGTTGGAATGCAATACAATCTTGAATGTTTTATGAATAGGTGCATGGATTTCTTTAGAGATCGTTATGATAAAGTCCTACCATAAGGTATGATTTTAACTCATCTCTTTATGAACCTTAAGGCAACTATAGAAGATCATACCTTTGATGAATGCTACATAGAAAAATGTCCTCCCTTAAGGAAAACAACCTAAAAGACCACCTCTTAAAAAAGGTTAGAAATGTAGGTAAGTCCAAATAAGTCTAATTGCCCTCCTCCTCCTCCTCTGAATCATCCTTATCAGATAATAGAGACTTACCTAGCACTAAGTTTTCCCTTAGGTCTTATAGTAGAGCTCTTCTCGCTCATGCAAACATGTCAAATGAACAAAGGGAGACAAGAGGGAGGGGCCTTACAAATCTTTACAAGACAATTAAAGAAGGGATGTCGTTGATGGCTAGTGATCAATGAACAATTTAACTTGTTTGAATTTTATGTGTTTGGATTACTAACTTGTTTTTAACTTTCATGATTTTGGTATACTACACTTTGAATTTATATTTCAAATTTTTGCTTGCCAGTTGGTTGGATTTTAGCAGCTAAAACCATGTTCTGCCCATTTTCCAAGGACTCACGGATCTCCCATACCCGAGATTCGTATTTGATTTAGGTAGATCCGTGTCAACCTAGGCTAGGCGCAAAAATTTGATTTTTTCTTACTTTTTAACTTTTTCTACTTTATCATAATCATGTTATTTGATCCTACATGAGATTTTAAACCTTAGGATATATCATAACTTCCATATAATCCAAGAACCTCCATGTAAAACACTTCATCACTTCCACCATAAATCATCACCCTTTAACCTCATTTTTTTACATTTCTTGCATTTTTTCACATACACACTTCACTAGCTCCTCACCATGACTAGTTCATCCAAGACAAACTCACCCAACTACAAGAGGAAAACCACAAGAATTAGTGTCAAAACTCTTTCAAACTTGTTTCTTGAAGTGAAGAACATCAAAATGAAAGAACACCATCACCACCTCCACGAAGGAAATCTCTTTCACCACTAAATGCACCATCAAAATCAACCTCTAGTCGAAGTACCTATCGAAACACTTCATCATCTCCTAGTGAGTCTCCAACACCAACTCATGTTGCTTCACCACCAAATCTAAGATTAGTCATACCAATGAAGCTTGAACCATAAGAACCTCCACCACAACAAACACCACCTCTTAATGCTTGTATCTCAACCGTAGATAATTGGCCACCGCGTCCTTCAAATCCATCTCCACCACCTCGTGTCTCACGTCCACCATCCAGATTTAAACATCCACCACCACCTCAACTATTGTTTGTTAACATCAACAATAATGTACCTCAACTAGAAAATTTATCACAAAATCTCGGAAATCAACAATTTCCCAACAACATCTTGGATTTTATACATCCAAATGACATGCCTCACTTTCACAACATGTTTTGTCAATGTTGTAGCACCACTAGGCATTAAATCCAAATGCTACGAGAAAGTGTTAACTACATGTTTTCCTACATCCGTCACTACATTGGATCTTCATCCAACCCACCATTCGTTCCGCACTAAAAACACATTTGTGTTTCGCCAACCCCTCGGATTATATAGGAGAAATTTTTTTATCCCAAGACTTGGAATTTTTAGTCTTTGTTGTTTTTATTTTCTAGTTTATTTTTATCTTTTCTAGTTATTGTCATTTTTAGTTCATCTTTATTTTATGTTCAATTTTATGTTATTTTCTTTATAATAGAATTAACATTATTAATTGTTTGTGTCGTGATGATGGTGGTTGTTATGTGTAACACCCCCATTTTGGACATATAGCAGCAGAAACTAATATGGGGTATTACTTCATGAATCACAGACACAATCATAGAAAACGACTCAAAAGAGACATTTTTTAAAAGATAAGTTATCATTCATTTAAAATCAGAGTTTTACAAAGGCAGGTCCCAAAATCTAAAAACATAAAGTTTGAATGATAACAGTTTAGCCATCTTCAAGTCCGTGCCACTCCGTGCCATCAATTGCTCAATTTCCTAAGATAAACATGCTTAAAAGAGTCAACACAATGGTTGAGTGAGATTCATAGGTTTATAATTAACAATTGAATACAAGTCATCATATGTGATAATTGTACTGAGGTACAAATATTATAAAAAAACAGTATTAATAGTGTTCATTATTGTATCTAAGCTCATGACACACAAACTGACTGGTGTATATATATATCCAAATTGATGTGATATATATATATATATATATATATATATATATATATATATATATATATATATATATATATATATATATATATATATATATATATAAATATATATATATATATAAATATATATAAATATATATATATATATATATATAATATAAAGATAATGGCCCCGCGGTGTAGGTAATTTCCAATATACCTATGAGATTCCAAAATAGTGCGATTGGTACCTATCCGGACAAACACAAACAGGATTCAACAATACCGATAGATCATCCACAATATTCTGCGTTGCACATCGTAAGTGATTAATTGGTCCATGATAATATGGTCTTTTGTATTGGCATAAAGTTAACTTAGATCATAAGGAATAATATGATAACATATATTTATAAAACGAATATGTATTCATAGTTTATAGCAATGTATCCCCCTTTACGGGTTTATGAAAAATTTCGGAGATTTAAAGTGAGGCTATGAACCACTAAGTCCTTTGAAAAGTAATCACTTTGTTTATAAGAAAAACGAGTATGTAAAAGAGTTTGTAAACAAGCATGTATCCCCCGCACGGAGAGTTTATAAAACATGTATTAAGTAAGGCGAGGTTTATGAACTTCACCTTACAAGTATAGGGAAATTCGATGATGGCAAAAGTTATATGAAATGAAAGTAACGCATTGCCACGCAACCTGAGTTAAAATAAGCAAGTCAAAGTTTAATTGTACTCTAGAACTTTTGATCTTAACAGTTTAATATTGTTATTATTATGATTGGAGAATTTATATAGATATTGTATCACTGTTCGGATGAATATACAAAAATATAAACACAAAAAAGAAAAAACAAAAATCATAATCCAGAGGCCACTCAGGATTGTTTGCAGGAGTCATGGGCACTTTAAAAATCGTAAACACCAGCAAACTGCGTCAGAAACAAATACCGCAAATGGAACCCCCTCCCAACAAATTTCCCCTAGTAAATGATATGTAGATTTTGAATTGCTTCAAAAGCTAGTAGATGATAAAGTTATTTTTAATAATGAAAACGTATTAATTTAAACGCGGTCGATCGATATTAATCAATGATATTAAGTGTCGCTTTTAATAAAAACAAGTTTGATAACATTTATTTATATTCTTATAACTTATATAAAAATATATTATTTTATTAAGTTTGCAAAAATGGCAAAATATACCCTTGGATTATAAACTTTTACAAGTTTAGTCCTTTATATATAAAGTATATACAATTTAAACCTTTAACTTTAAAACTTGGCAAACTAGGTCTTTATGGTTATAACTTTGAAATAATGAAATTTTTAGCCCCTATAGTTATAAGTTTCAGAAAGTTACAATATATACCCCTTGCATGAAAATATTTACAAAATAAGTCCAAAACGCCATGCAAGCTTATTTAAAGACTCTAAAAAGGTTTTGGTAATATTTTGCAATTTAATAGCATAATAGAAATAAGCAAAAATAAGATGTTTTAACGTAACGAAAGTTTATAATAACGATTTGTTAAGCTAGAAATCAAAACGGGTCGTTTTAGGGTTTAAAAATGAAAATGCATGGGTTTTTTATTCAAATTCTTTCAATACTTAATAAAGTGGTTATAATAACATTAGTTAAGCTTATTAAAATAATTATAACAATATTTACAAAGATACTTATAGATTAAAGAAACTCGAAATTAGGGTTTCGTGTCACAGTTTGGATCAAAACTAATAAAACGAGTGATTTTTTAAGTTAAAAGCTGTAACAAGAGTAATTATTATGAATTATATAGAAAATATTAAGAGTATAGGAAATAGTAGTAGAGGCTTGAAGAACCTGGTTTGAGCTTAATTGATTGAAAACGAGTCATATGGGTTATTCTCTTCGTACTCCAAGAAAATACTTTGGGCTTCAAGACTTGAACTCTAGTGGCTTCTATTATGCACTTGAGGACTCTTGGAACACTTTTATCAGTTTCCTGGACACTATTGTTTGAAGTATAAATGAAAATTGAGATGGTGTGAATGAAATAAGAGGGTATGCCCGTTTTTATACTCAGAAATACCACCTGGAGGCCAAGGATAATTTATGCCCAAGCTTAGACAGGTGGGGGTGATTAGGATTAGCTAGGAACTGAGTTGTAGGGCTATGGATGTGTTGGCAAAGTTTAAAAGACGTGTTGTGTTACTTGGTTCAGCCGCGGGTTAAATGAAGCCACAATGAGGTGATGTGGCTTCTTATTAACCAAGTTGGGAGCTAGATATTTAGGAGAGGTGCTTGTAAGCTGGTTTGGAAGCAAGGAGGTGCATCATAAAGGTGCGTGGGTGCAAAGTTACATTTAAAAGTGGGTCAAAATAAGAAAAATGGTGTCGCGGGTTCCTTAGGCACGAATTAGGGTTTTTAAGCTTGGATTTCAAGTGCATTGAATTAGAAATGATAGATTAAGGATTATAAGACTTGTATTAAGAGTTTATAACACAATTTAATTAGTGGTTTGCGTTTAAAATGGGTAGAAATGAGAAAATGGGTCGCGGGTTGAAATTAGGGTTCGTTTAGGGTTTTAGGATTTAATTTGTGTACATTGTTGTTAAAATGATGAAATATGATTTGTAAAGTTGTAATTTAAGTATTTACAACTTATTTGAGAAATGGTTTAGGTTTAAAACGGATAAAAACCAAGAAACGGGTCACGGTTTAGAAACTAGCTTGGTTTAGGGTTTCTAGGTTTGAATTCGTGAAATCTCATGAAAAGAGAATAAATATGGATTATAAATGAAGTGCATGACTTGCTTGTAACTTGTACTTAATAAATTGTATATGTTTACTTAGGAAAACGAAGGTAAAACGGTTATTTTGGATATCATGCGTTAATGACTTGTACCTTATGCTTTAAAGAACTTGCACCTTATTTTGGAGGGAAAATATATTCAAATGAGATGCTATATTACTTGTACATGTGCTTTAGTAGCTTGCACATTTACTTTGAATGTTTACATTACCCAAATTAAGTTAAGGGCATAAACGTTAACAGGTTTATGTTCATTTGATAATAACGTTGGTGAAAACTACGTTAATTAGATAAATGTGATAAAATAGATAATAGATCATTGACTTGACATGTTATGATGTTTGCTTGACATAAACATAGGTAGAGATGGTATGGGTAGGTTGTGTGAGCCTCGTTAACTTTTAGTGATAGCAAGTTACATTGCACTAAATGAGATAAAGCGAAAAATTTCCCTGTAAAAAGGTGTTTTATCATATAATAGATGGATAGTACATTGCATCTAATTTAATAGATAGATAATTACATTGATGAAAATTGCGGGTTGTTATAGTCCCGCAACCTTACGGAAATATCGTCCCGAGATTTAATCGAATGATAGAGTGTGAAAATTCAAAGATGATTTCATGAATTAAGGGATTTGTTCGTACAAACGGATTACAGATTGAAAGAATTTGGTATCATGGACGTATGTCATATACTTTTAAGCTACCTCATTTATAATTTGTCACTTACAAAAAGAGGCATCCCAATCCTTGTAACTGAGAATTTATAAATTCATAGTTCAGTGGTTTATAATTTCATTATTCAAATGAAGAAGCGTCCTAATTCATTTCAATAAGACAATTATAAATCATCTAAGCATAAAACATGATATCAAAATGGTGATGTGTAAGAAGATGGATATGAATTATCAAAAAATAAAAAGCAGACGGAATAATAAATAAGACATTAGTAGCACTGCAGTCCAATTATTCAGTCGATGATCTTTGTTACTACATTCCTATGATAATAAGTGTTTCTAAGGTATGAGGCAAGTATTCAGAATTGAGGGTGTGTTTGTTATGAGGTATTTGGGGTTGGGGTTTGATACTAAAGTCATAATGATTGTTTGGTAGAAGGGTGTAGCTTTTAATATTGGGGATGATGACCATATACTCGACATTTTGCAAATACCTACCCATCTGTCAACTTTAGTACTGAAGCACTGTTTTCTTTTTGAAGTATGTCACTATTTAATTTATTTTATTTGTATTCTTTTATCATGGTGGGTCCAATATAGCATTTATCTCTCTTCTTAATAATTTAAAAATCAAATAAGTTAAATCTAAATCCTATTTCTACTTCAAAACAAACATTCTTTTTAAAACCCGTATATATTCTTTGAGTCACTTGTCATTTAGACCTGCATCTTATCCCAACCCCACAAGTGAACCAAACGCCTCCTGAATATAATAGAACTAATAGAATTGACAAATGAAGTCGAGTTTTGATATCATCAGATAACAAGGTGTAACAGAATCACACTTTATTAATTCATGGATAACTTTATCTTACATATCTTACATTATCAAAACTTTAAGAGTGTTGATACTTATGCAACGTGTCTTGTGGTAGGATTCTAGATAAAGGCAACAAATGATAAGGATAGTAGCTTGGTGTTTGGGGTTTTTAAACTTATGAAGTGTGTTTCAGAAGATTCTTCATATATAACTGATGGCGAACTTAAGTATCCTCGAAAATTGTTTCTAGGGTAGAAATCCTAACGCGGACAAAAGCAATCTTATCTCTTAGTAAGTAGGCTCCTCTGTGGCCCTGTTGTTTACTTTTGAGCATTGATTTGCATAATGCCCTTTCTCTCCACAGGCATTACAAGTTACGGATACTGGTTGTAGGTTGTTTCTAGTGGCTGGTCCTTTGTTTTTGTAGTTCCTGGTCAGATGACCTACCTTGTTACAAGTCTGACACTTGACAGTGCAAGGTCCTATGTGATGTAGGGTGCATCTTGTACACAAGGGACGGTTTCCAGTATACCCATTGTTGGCAGTATAAGCTCTAAAGGTTTCTTGTCTTTTATTCTGCTGTTGGTGGTGATCATTGTTACAGTTGTTATTATTGCGGTTATCTTAGTAGTTTTTGTGGTTGTGATTGTTGGAGTGGTTATTGTTGTTGCAATTATTGGGATAGTTGTTGTTGTCATGATTATTGGGGTAGTTGTTGTTGTCGGTGGTATTTCTTCCATCATCAAACTTTCGTTTGTGACCATTGGTTTCTTGCACAGAATTGTGTTTTGTTACTTGATCCATTAACCTTTGGGCTATGTTAATGGCTTCCTCCAAAGTTTGAGGCTTTGAAGCGGTAACATTTCCTTCAATACTCCTGGGTAATCCCCCGATGAAGACTTCCATGAGTTTCTCAGAATTTGGCACCATGTTTGGACATAAGACTGCTAATTCTTGGAATCTTCTAACGTAAATTCTGAAGGATCATCTCCTATCACAACCCAAGTGTAAAAATTCGTCTTCCACTTCCATCTTCTTGACTTCAGTTCGAGGGCAATACTTATTGGTTAAGAGCCTTTTCAATTCGGTCCAAGTGATTTGATTGGCTTGATCTATTCCAATAGGTTGAGCGTATGCATTCCACCAGGATAGGGCATCATCGGTTAGGGTACCAGTAGCAAATGTCACTTTGTTTTCCTCGGCACAATTGCTACGAGAAAATACCGATTCAGTCCGCTCAAACCAGCGAATGAGGCCAACTGCTCCTTCCGTACCATTGAAGTAGAAAGGTTGACAGCTTATGAATTCTTTGTAGTTTCCTCTTTTTGCTACGGGAATTTCTCTTGGTCCAGTGTTCCTATTGGGATTTGTCGGCATTTGCCATGGTAGCAGCTTGTGCTTCTAGAGCGGCGGTAATACCATCAGTAATTAGTTGCCAGATGGCAGCCAAAGTTATGGCCGGTGTTTCAGATGTTGATGTCCTTTTGGGAGGCATTCTATCAACATAAGAGAACACGTAATAAGAATGATATCACAAGTTTTGAAAGGTAATAAAAGAAAATGTGATGCTTAAAATGCTTAAAGAGTAATGAATTTTAATCACTTATGGTATGATTCATAATGATAAAGACGGAGATGATAATGAAAGAGAGATAAGTCAGTATTTATGAAACAATAAGGTACATAACGGGATCGTCTTTATAAACAACTTGCCTTTTTACTATACATAATCAAGATTTGATAAGTGTTTTTATTTATACCACACATCCCGTGGCTAAGATGAAGCTATAACTAGTTTGTTGATTTTAAGCCGGTAGATGACATCCTAAAGATCCTCCTGATCTGTTTGGTGACGAGCTTGGTTATCCTCAATGCTTTGTTCAAGATTGGAAATTCTATAGTGAGTAAAAACAATCTTATCTTTTTGCCCTAATTGCCTCCTTTGAAGTTTGATAATCTGAGAACGGACTTTCTCAAGTTCAGTCTTTAGCTTGTTATCTTCTTCCATTTTTCTAATGTGGAGAAAAGAGAGTTCTTCTAAGTAATTCAAAATATCTTTGATTTGATTCTCATGATGCTTCAGATGTATCTTACTTGAATTTTTTCCTATTTCAAATATTTGAGGTGGGGTAGGAGTATAAACTGAGAAAGATGGTGATACCAAATTACAGGTTTGATTTCGAGATGAATTAGATAACGTAGTTGAGGAAGAATGGATTTGCTTCTTAGGTGGTAATAGTTCTTCAAGAACAAAGAAATATTAGGGATCAAATAGTAGTGATGGTGGTAATACCGAAGATGGAGTCAAAATAGCTGGGGGAGTAATGGGATCTGGTGGTGAAATAGGTGATTCCTTAGCATTAAATGCTTGTATGTCCTTTAAACAAGGATTATTGTAGAAAGGTGAGAATACTGGTGGGATCATATTATCTTTAGAGTTTTCCGAGGAGTTAAAAGAACTGCTTCCCGATGAAGTTGGGAAATAATCCGATGAGACCGAAGTATAGTTAAGAATATTCATAGAGGAAAAAACATCCTCAATATTGGAAGTAGAGTGGTTGGGAGAAGACATCGTTCTGTTAACAACACATTCATAAATAACATAAGTTATTTATGGTATAATATAGTATAATAGTTATGTATCTTTACATACTGATCCGGAATATAGTGGCACGGAGGACTTTGATGGCTAGAAAAAGAAATGTGGTTATAGTTAAGGTTTTGACCTTGTTCTCTATAACCATGGCGCTGATACCAATCTGTAACACCCCCATTTTTTACATATAGCAGCGGAAGCTAATCTAGGGTATTACTTCATGGATACAACAATCATAATCATAGAAAACGACTCAAAAGAGACGTTGTTTAAAAGATACATTATCATTCATTTAAAATTAGAGTTTTACAAAGGCAGGTCCCAAAATCTAGTTACATACAATGTGAATGATAACAAGTTTTAGCCATCTTCAAGTCCATGCCACTCTGTGCCATAAGTTGCTCAATTACCTGAGATAAACATGCTAAAAAGTCAACACAATGGTTGAGTGAAATTCATAGGTTTGAAATGTAATAGTTGAATACAAGTCATCATAAGTAATTGTTATAGATGCAGTGTCATAGTAATGTGTTATAGTGTGGTATTGGGTTACGTTGTTATACACCCGTTATTTGTAATAATTGCAGCGAATACAATTATCATAGGAAAATGGTATTGCATGTATAATGTTATGGTATAATTGGGTTATTGTCTCGTCTAAGCTCATGGCACACAAACTAACTGGTGTATATATATACCCAAATTGATGTGTGATATGTGTGAAAACACATATCCGTTTTATATCAAAAATGACCCATAAAAGACAAAATTATGCTTAAAATGCTTGAATATTGCTTGTTTTGTCTTTATGATTGTGTAGGTATGGATATAGCAAAAATCGTAAGAAAACGGTCAAAACCGGACAAACACAGACACGAGAACAGATAGAGTGTACAAGAGCCGAAAGTTTGCTATCAATGGTCAAAAGTCAACTCCTGGTCAACTAACTAAAAGACAAAACCCATAAAAACCCAAAACAGCCTTTCAAGTCAAACCAAATTGCAAAAATGGTCCCTAAACCCTAACGGGGTTAACTCTTTAATATATAAAGAGTTAACACTCGTTATCTTTCTATAATAACCCACAAACAACACCCGATCCAATCCCTTTTCTTTTTTATAAACCCAAGTCAAAGCCTATTGTCCCGGTCAAATATATCAAACAGATTAAATAAAAAAGGCGGGTAATAACCATTTACTATTCATCGTCTCTCCCGATTTACCTCTCACTCAAATCAAAGGGCAAATGGAAATTAAGGACGTAGCCTTACAATTCAAGTGACTAGAGACAAGCTAACAGAGTAATACGTCATGAGAGGCTCCTATTGGTCAATCTCTACAAAAATGACACGCGGGCTTAAGAAAGAAACACACAAGGACTTGGGATTTTGCACTAAAGTGAGTATAAAAAAAGCACAAATGCTCTGACACACGGAATGCCACGTTGGCAATCCGTGTGCTCACTCAATTAATCCAACGGATAAGAGTTGAGATCCAATGATTGGCTTGAATGAAGGGACGAGATCAAGGGATCGTCTAACAAACTTGAGGACCTAGAAGCGTCCTCTGAAGGCTATAAAAGCAAGGCTTCATCACACACACCAGGAGTTAGCTAGTTTTTTTTAGCTTATTAAATTTTAGCTTTTAAATTGTTCTTTAAAAATGTTTTAAGCTTAATGTTTGTTTAATGTAATCTTCTTTTTAGTATCGTAGTCAACCTTCCATTAATAAAATTGGAGTTTACTCTTACTTTTCTTAAGTTCTCTTTTATATAAGACTTAACTAAATAAGATGTTATTGTTCTTTAGCCTCTAATAAGCTGATCAAAAGCTCTTCTCAAGTCTCTAAGCTTGGAATTGAGCTAAATTTAATCATTAATCTATTTTAACCTTTAAAATTTAGCTAAATACCTATGTTGTATGGATCTAGAGCTTTTGGATGATAAGCTTAACCTGGAAGAGCTTATGGGACTTAACTAGCTTTTCCTTGTGATAAGCTAGAGCTGTAGAAAAAGCTCCTTGAGTTCTTAAAAGCCTTTGTTTAGCTAAGGCACTTGTGAGTTCTTTTTTCCTTTTATGTCTTAATTTTCTAGCTTATTATTTGCTTATTCTGCTATTAATCTAGCTTATTTGTGCTTAATTCTATCTTATAGTGTTTATTGATTATGTTTTGTCATCTGCTTCTAGCTTTAGTTGCATAGATCTTAGTTTTTCACATTTTGTCTTAAAAAATCATTAAAAACCAAAAATAAGTAGCATAGTTATTAGCTCATTGTTTCTGGCTTATTTGTTTATTCATACATGCTCTTTAGCTTTGTTATAAGTTTGTTGATATCTGGTATCTAAGGTCGGAGCATTAACTCTCACTTTTATAAGCTAAAAATAATTTTAAAAGAGTTAAAGGGGTGTTTGGTTTAAGACAACATTAATCAATTTAGTGTTGTCAAAAGCCATAAGGCTCTTTAACACAATTTCATAACTCATTTTGAGGTTATTCAACTAGGATTTAAGGAGTTTGTTAGTTTAGATCTGCTTGTATCAAGTTTGAGTGTTGATTGAATGAATCTGAGGTCATATACTTAGATCCATAAGCCTTTTTGCTCATATTGATGTTTATGTCATTTAGCCTTTGTTTTGGTATTTTAAAAAAGTATAGTAACAAGTAATTAGGCCTCCAATAGTTGGTTTTGAGTTTTGGTTTAAAAAAGTGCAATCTTCATCAGATAAGGATAACAGTCAAACTGTCCATTTTCTAGCTTAAATTTTAAGTAGTAAAAGTAGTTTTTAGCTTTTAATTTTCTTTGCATAAGTAGTTTATAGGTTAATCTATATAAATTAGGTCTTAAGTTTTCTTAAAAAGTTCATTTGCTTATCTGAATTGGGCCTGCAATTTTGTCCTTATACTTTTTCATAAAAACTCTTAAAAACCAAAACTAGTATTTTGTCTGCATGTTGTTTTCAAATAGCTTTTTCATTAAGCTCTTGTAGTTCAAAATAATTTTAAAAAGTTGTTTTAGGTAGAGTATTAGTTGTAGTTTAAGCTTACATAAGCTAAAAGTGCATAAGGATCTAAGAGCTTATAGAAAAATAAGCTTAAAAGTTCCCCCAGGGGCTGTTTGGTTTGAAGTTTCCATTAAGAGCTTATTTTGATTTTCTAGCTTATTACCTGTTCTTTGTGCTCATTTCTAGCTTAGTCTAGCTTATTAGATTAGTTATTAAGTAGCTTCTAGCTTATTTGGTCTGTTTTTAGCTTATCTTAGTTTTTGAGCTTATTAAATTTAGAAAAACACCAAAAAAATAGAGTTAAGTATTCTGTCAAATCAATAAGCTATTTTCTAGCTTTTTTCAGGTTTTTAGATTTAAGTGTTTTTATAAAAAGTGTTAGTTTTTAGCTTGTCTACAACTTTGTTTCTTTGAGTTTTCAAAAATAAAAAAAAATTGTGGAGGAAAAGAGGGATTTCTGGCCAAGTTTGAGACCAAAGAAAGGTTGAAGGAGGTGTATAAGCTGCTGAGGAGTATTAAGTAGCATGTCATTGAGGTGCTTGCACATGGGTAGAAGTTTAAATGGGTTAAAATAGCATGAAATGGGTCGCGGGTCTGTTTTAGCATTCTAGGGCTCAAACTCTTTTCCTTGGCTTATATTTCTTGTGCATTGATCATAGAATGATAGAAACATGTTCTTAAGGTTTGTATTAAGGATTATAATCAAAATTCGATAAGTGGTTTGGGTTAAAGTGGGTCAAAATGAGTAAAGAATAGTGCGGGGTACAATTAGGGCTCATATTAGGGTTTCTTTAGGGTTTTTGAGCTTATAATTTGTGTGTACTTGATCAAAGATGATAGAATACTGATCTTAGGCCTTGTATTAAGGATTACCAATGAAAATTGATTGGTGGTTTAAGTTAAAATAAATGGGTCAAAAAGAAAGAAAAGTGTATACGGGTTCATTTGAAGTGGGTTAGGGCACGGTTTGAGTTTTTATGCTTAGATTTCGTGTACATTTGACTTGTAATGATATATTATGGTTTATAAGACATGGTCGAAGAGTTAATAACAAGAATTGATAGGTGGTTCAGGTTTAAAATGGGTGAAAACGAGTAAACGGGTCAAATGTTCATATTAGGGCACGTTTTGGGTTTCTTGGATTTATTTCATGTATAATTGAGATGAAAGGATGAAATGATGATAGAAAATGATTGATAATGTTGCAAATTAAGTTATTACAACTTATTTGAGTGTTGGTTTAGGTTTATGATGGATAAATATCGAGAAACGGGTCATGGTTTAGTATTTTGCTCGGATTAGGGTTTCTAAGTTTCATTTCATGAAATCTTATGAAATGAGGATGATTATGGAATGTAACTGAAGTATATGACTTGCTTGAAACTTGTACTTGATAGATTGTACAAGATTGTTTAGGAAAACAGAGGTGAAACGGCTATTTTGGATGTCGTGTATTAATGATTTGTACATTATGCTTTAAAGGACTTGTACCTTATTTTGGAGGGAAGATGTATTCAAATGAGATGTTATATTACTTGTACATGAGCTTTACTTGTTTGTACCTTCACTTTAGATATTAACCCTTCATGGAATTTGGGTTTAGAGGTATACGATAATGGTTTATAGCCCGTTTTGATATAACGTTACGAATGGTACATTATACGAGTAATGTACTTTGTAATAATGATATTAAGATATCGACTTGATATGTTATGATGTTTGCTTGACATATAAATAAATATAGATGGCATAGGTAGGTTGCGTGAGCTCGTCTACTTTAGTTATGCAAGTTACATTGCATATTGAGATATTGGTAATGCAAGTAATGTAATAAAGAGAAAATTTTCCCCGTACAATTGTGATCATAGTAAAATAGGTTGATTTTGCATTTGATGAAAATTCTGGGTTGTTATAGAAAAAGCCTAATTGCTTCAATTCTGGCAACTGGAGCAAAATCCTCATAATAATCTATTCCTTCTTTTTGAGTATGACCTTGAGCAACTAGCCTTGCCTTATTCCTAATTATAATGCCTCTCTCGTCCTTCTTGTTCCTGTATACCCATTTAGTACCAATGGCCCTTTTGCCATTAGGTAAATCCACCAAGGTCCAAACCTGTTGTAACTTGAACTGTAGAAGCTCCTCTTGCATAGCTTCTATCCAGCTTGGATCTTTTAATGCTTGGAGTACCTTCTTGGGTTCTGCTTGTGATTAGAAACATGCAAACAGACAATTTTAAAAGTCTTTATGGTTGGTCTTCTGCTGCACTAAACTAAACATAGCATGTTCAGTCACACTCTTTGTCATCCTTCTGGTTAGTGGTGTTGAATGTATGTCTCCAATGATTTGATCAACTGGATGATCCTTGTGAATTCTGGTAGTTGGAATAGGACTGACAGGGATATTTCTATCCAAGTTGTTCATGTCAGCCTTTGCACCAACTTCTTTATAATCATCCGAATTTGCAATATCTTCCAAATTAGGCATATTTGGATCATCAAGATATTCAGCAACATTAATCCATGTTGAGCCATCAACATTGATAAATGTTGAACTAGCAACATTAACAGGTGTACTAACAGTATAAATACTGTTAGTGTTGTTAGTGTCAACATCTTTCTCTTGATCATTCCTTTGAGCCTCTTCAGTGATTGTTTTGTCATCATCATTCCTCAGATCTTTAGTATCCTTCTTTTCAGCATCGCCTAATGGTTTGAATCCATCATCAGGGGAACGCTTTGGTGGAGAAGAGAATAGTGAATCTGTAGTCCACAATGGTAGCAGTATATAATCTTTGCCAGGTACTGTCTCCACTCTAGGTTTACTTGTATCATTACTTGCTTTTGTACCTGCATTATCATTAGATTGATTCCCTGCAACAACTGGCTTATAGTTCATAGTTTTGGTTAGTGCATCAATATCAAACAACTAATTTGGTCCACTTCCTGCAATGTTAGGTGTATTCTCACTAAATTATACATGCAGGTTCTCTTCCACTATCCTAGTTCTACTGTTGAATACTCTGAATGCTTTGCTATTGGTTGAGTATCCTACAAAGAACCCTTCATCAGCTTTTCCATCAAACTTGCCTAGGTGATCTATGGTATTAAGGATTGTAATAGGACACCCAAATGGTCTCATGAAGCCTAATGCTGGTTTCATACCAAGAAAAAGTTCATAAGGGGTCTTGTTATGAGGCTTGATAACTAACACTCTATTCTGGACATAGCAAGTAGGGGTGTTTAGTGTTTGGTTTGACACCGAACAAACCGAAAATGAAAACAGACCGAAACCAAATAAAACCGAACCAAGAATTTGAATTGGTGTACGGTTTGGTTTGAAACCGAACCGAAGTATTTAATTGGTGTTTGGTTTGGTTATGGTTTGATAAAAATAAAACCAAACCAAACCAAAAAAACTGAATATCTCTATACATATAAAAAAAAGTTAATTATATATACTTCTATCGTATTGTCCTAACTAGCAATTCTGATATTTAAAATATCTTTTAAACTAATCACATATCAAATCAAGTATTGATGCATATTCGTGAAAAACTGAACAAGAGTTTGTGGACTTGATTCATATAAATTCACATATACTTAGCAAAAGTGAAGTTGCAACTGTATTTGATGCTTGAAGATGATATATTCAAGCTAATAAGGCTTCTAAAGACTTTTGTTGAAGAAAATTTATCTTATTTCACTTTCACTTATTTTTCATTTAAGTTTTTAATCCTTTTTGTTTTTCAAACTTCATTTTTGTTGATTTACTTGAGCATATTGTGAGACTTCTTGATTTGTTAATTTTATTTGAAAATTTTAGCTTTTTATTATAACTTTTAGATTATATTTTGAGGAAACGTTTTTTTATTTTTTGGAGTTCACTTGAATTTGGTTTTCTTGGTTTAAACCGAAACCAAACCAAATTCTAATTTGGTGTACGGTTTGGGTTTTTCCGTTCTACAATTGGTTTGGTTTGGTTTTGGTTTTAACTTTGAAAATTTTCAAACCGATGAACCCGAACCGTACAACCCACAAACACGAAAACAGAACCAATGAACACCCCTAATAGCAAGCAGTATTAACTGCTTTACCCCAAAAAGTTGTTGGCAATTTTAAATTAGCTAGCATAGTCTTAGCAGCCTCAATTAGTTTTCTATTTTTCCTCTCAGCTACTCTATTTTGTTGAGGAGTTCTAGCTACAATAAATTCCCTCTTAATACCCTTCATTTTACAAAACTCATTCATTACTCTATTCTTGAATTTAGTTCCATTGTCACATCTGATTATCTTAACCCTAAGGTCTATTAGATTTTCTATTCCTGTTATGAAAGACTTAATGATTTCACTAGTTTCATCCTTACTGGCTAGGAAAAAAACCCAACTAAACCTACTAAAGTCATCTATAACAACTAGGCAGTACATCTTCTTCATTAAACTCTTTACAAATGTTAGGCCAAACAAATCCATATGCAACATTTGTAAAGGTTGGCTGATGGAACTTATAGTTTTGGTCTTACAAGAAGCTCTGTGTTGCTTTCCCTTCTCACAAGCAACACAAGTTTGATTAATTTGAAAAAGTTTTGAAGGTAAACCTCTTATAAGGTTTCCCCTTACCAGTTTATTCATTGTTTTGAAATTTACATGTCCAAGCCTCCTATGCTAAAGTTTAGATTCATCTGATGTGGCTTTTGCAAAGAGGCAAGTAAGACCTCCTTTAGGAATAATATTCTTTAGATCAACACTATACATATTATCCTTTCTAGGAACCTTAAGCAAAACATGACTTTCATCAGTTGACTTAAAGTCTGGAGACAGAACAAAACATTCAGTGTTAGTAAAGAGAACGCTATTCTTTTTGTCACACATTTGTGAGACACTAAAGAGGTTAAACTTTAACTCTTTTACAAAATACACATCCTCAAAATCTAATTTACCAGTTCTTATTTTACCTTTCCCTGTAATCTTCCCTCCTCTGGAGTTACCACCAAAGGCAACAAATCCTCCATCAATTTCTTCAAAATCAGTAAGATAGGATTTGTTTCCTGTCATGTGCCTAGAGCATCCACTGTCAAAAATACCTTTCTCTTGCAAATCTTGCTCTGGATTGCCCTACACATAAGGTAAGAAAATTAGTCTCTTTTGGGGACCCAAGCTATTACTGACTTGGATCTGCCTTGTGCATCAACATAGTAAAATTCTTTACATGTCATTGATGCACTATTGTGTTTGGAGACATGGTCTAAAACTTTTTGTTTTGGTCTCCAAACCTAACATGCTGAGGCCTTAACAACATTAACTAGATTTCTCTTAACAGCTTTAAGTACTGCTTTTGGCCTAGCAGTATTAACCCCTGAACCCTTAACAATATTAACTCTATAATAGAAATTACTATTTTTCTTTGCTGTTAAATTATTAAAGGGCCTTCTAACAGATGAATGTGCTTTAATAAAAGCATTTGACGTTGGTCTTGCACTATTCACTATGGGTCTTGGTTGAACAGTATTAATTGGTCTGGCAGTAGTAAGTGGTACTAGGCCTTTCCTCATTAATACTGCTCTTGGAACTATGTTTCTTTTAGGATTGGGGTGAGTCATTCTAGAGAAATTCTTGTGATTCACCCTTTAAGAATAGTCCCACACAGGTTTTACCATCCTTTTACTACAATCTTTTTGCAGATGGTCAAAACTTCCACACACATAGCAAGGTTTGTTAAGCATCTCATAATCACTCCCTAATCTTTGAGATACCATGTTATTCTAGTTTCTTTGGTTTCCCTAGCCTTAATGGATGGACTATAAGTGTTTTGTCTAATTTGCTTAACTGGTTTCCTAGCTGGTTTAGGTCTAACAAACTCAATTTTAGCATAATTAGGTTTTACAGTTTTAGACACATCTTCTTCATCACTATCAAACTCCCAATCCTCAATAATTAGGGCATCACAATCTTTCCTAACTGACTCGGGCTTTGCTTTACTGGTTTTGTCATCACTAGACTCAGCAACAGGCTTATTAGCATTATCATCTAGACTAGGAAAAACTAAATCAGGTTTTGGAGGCATAAAATTTCTAGTATAAGGAGGTGGGATAGCATGATACCCTAAACCTGTTTTACATTTATCCATAATCTGACAGTTTATGAGTTTACTTAAAGTTTTAGATGAATTCTCAAGTTTTTCTACTGTTAATTAAATTTCATATTTTTCTTTAGTAGCCAGTTCTAATTTCCTCCTAAGCTCTGTAACAGCTACATCTCTTAAATAGATCTCACGTTTTAAAAGCTTGATGTCATCCTTAAAAACATATTCATTCTTCTTATAAACTAGAAGTCTAGCTTTTATTGATTCTAAACTTGTTTTAAAAGTGACAGCATCTATCCTAGCTTTCCTTAAATCTTTAATCAGTTGTTCATTTTGTTCTTTAAGCATTCTAACATTTTCTAAACATGATGATGAACAATTTGAATCATTTGATACCACAGAATTTGAGCTTGCAGAACTTGTAAAGGAATAGGCCATGAGTGCAAAGTTGTTCGGGCCTTCTTCAGCTTGATCACTCCAATCATACCCAAATCCATCACATTGAGACACCAAGGCATTTGAAGTAGTTGTCTCCACTAGTACATTCCTTCTTGTATTTTCCTTGTACATGTTGTCTTGATTCCTAGGTGCCCTGCACTCCCTTGCAAAATGTCCTCTTTTGTGGTAGTTAAAACACTCCACCTTAGAGTTATCAAACCTAAAGGTTTCTTTATTAGCCATATCCAACTTCCTTCTAGTTTTCTTCAGGAATCTCCTTTCCCTCATAGTCAGCATAGCCATCTGCCGCTTCAAATCCATTTCTTCTATATCATCAGGATGAATTTGTTGCTAATCCTCACTATAAAGCTGTGAACTTCTTGGTTGACTTGCAAAGAAAGAGTAGATGAGAGCATCACTCAAGCTGTCAACAATTGTTGAGTTATCAACAGTAGCTTGAGTGCTAGCAGTATTAACACCTTGAGCAGTATTAACTGCTCCAGATGTACTTCCAGTGCTGTTGGAGGACAAAAAAGCTACATTCTGTGTATTTGTGCTTGAGCTTGATGATCCTTTGACTTTTGGTTCATAAATCTTCAGGTTGTTGTATAGATCATCCAGGCTCAACCTCTTTAGCACAGGCTTGTTCCTCGAAACAATGGTATGCATATTCTAATCAGGTGACAAGCTTCTAAAAAACTTCTAATTTACATCTTCTTGAGAGATAACTTCAACATGGATCTCCAAATGACTGATAAGCTTTTGAAGCCTATCGTAGGTTTGATCTAACATCCCTGAGTTAGATGCAGCAAAATTTTCATACTGCTACTTTAAAAGATTCTTCTGAGTCTTTTTGGTAGCTTCATTACCACCAAATCTGTTTTGAATTGCTTCCATCAGAGACTTGGCATCCTTATATGAGTTAAACTTTAATTGATGCTCATTAGGTATGGCCATCAACAGAATTTTTCTTGCTTTCATCTCTAGCCTCCTATGTGCCTTCTCCTCAGCAGTTGCAGGACCAACAGCAGTCTCCCTACCTTCAACTATCTTCATAATTGGTGGTGCATTACCATTCTCAACGATTTCCCATATAAGATAGTCAATACATTGAATGTACTATTCTATCCTTATCCTCTAAAGTTCATACTCACCTGGTTGGAGTATAGGTAGCTTGATGGTTTGAGACTATGCATATTGAGAATCCATTACTTCTTTTTTAAAAAGTAATTCTTGTTTGTAGAAAAGAGTTCTTCTTATTCAAAGCTTCTCACAAGCTCTGATACCACTTGTTGATCCCAGTTGAATAGATCTTTCTTAGCTTGTTTAAGGCTTAGTTGTATTGAATAAATCCAAGACAACTATGGTAGAAACTTTGATTGTAAATATCAAAGACTATGCGGAATCTAGTCTATGATACTGAGAAGAGTAAACAATGAAACAGTAATATGAATAAACAAAACAGTTTAACCAAACTTTCTGCTTCAATATATTATACGAATACTCTTGACAGTATTAGGGTTTATAACCTTGATGCTATAAAAAGTATCGACTTGTGGAAAAGATACTAATGAGAGATGTGTGTAACTCTATACCCTAGGGTCTCCTTTTATACACTAAGAAACCCTAATGGGCTTACAATACGTTTCTAACTAATCATGATCTTTTCCTAATATAACTCATACTTATCATATAAGTAGTTCTAACTAAATAGTCTTAACTTAAGCAACATCAATATTACTCTAACAATAGTAACTAACACTAGCAGTAGTAACTTTTGTGCTAGCAGTACTAACTACTTAGAATATTTTCTTTAGTTCTTCATCAGCAGCAGAAAACATAACCAGCAGCAGTAACTTCGTAACCAGCAGTAGTAACTTCAACAACACTAAAAAGTCTTTTAATCCCAACATTTCTCCCATGAGTCGGTCGAACATTGCTGGTGGAAATAATTGGCTTACAAAAGCTTGTCTCATTTGTTCCAAAGTAGTGATAATACTGGGACTGAATTCGTTGAACAATACATTAGCATCTCCTAAGAGAGATGATGGAAAAAGTTTGAGTTTGATAACGTCCACATTGGTATTGCCATATCGAATCATTTCGCAAATCCCAATGAATTCGGTGATGTGCTTATGTTGATCGGCTAGCGCACGACCATCGAATTGACGGTCTTTAATCATTGAAAGGTGATGTCCTTTAACGGTGAAATTTTCTCCAAGGTCAACTGCAATGATAGTACTTCCGTGAGTGGTTGCTATGGCTCGGTTATTTCCCCACATGGGTTGATCGTCGGCCATTGGAAATGGTAGATCAAGAAATAGATTATAAACAACTAGTGCTTCGAAAAGGTTTCTAAAAGGCGGGTATTTAACTTTAGGAATTCTGTCTTCTATGGGTATGAATGGGCTTTGCTTCTTTTTCATTTTTGCTTGGTGAATAAAATGCTCAGGTTCTAAATAAGGATTATTCGGTTCTTGTCTTGAAGAACGGGTGTGCATTCAAATGCAAGACATAACTAGGAATGAATTCGAGTGGGTCTTGGTTCTAAGAAAAAGGTGATACGAGAAAGAAAAAAAAATTGAGGCTGCTCAGGGTGATTTAGACGAGCGGCTGGTGATGGTGGTTGGTTTGCGAGGGACGAGCCGAACGGCTCGTGAGATCAGTCGGGCGGCTGATTGGCTCGAACTAAAAAAAACCCTTTTTTCTAAAACAAGGACGGGCACCAAGGGATGATTAAGGCACAAAATTTAAAACTTAAAACACGATCAAGTTTTAAATTTATAACTCGGTCTACCGAATTTCTTAGCAACACATATTAGCAAGTGTACTCGTCCGTTAGTAGCTAGAGATTATATGGTAAGCCAAGATCGTTCGCGGGGATTAGTGTATTTCGGTATTTGTTTTAAATTCATGATTAACAATCCTAAAAAGCAAGCACTGATTATAACGAAGATTCAGATGATTAAAAAAAATACACTTGATTAGACTAGTTTGGGAATCCGATTTGGTATGATTGTGATAAACATCTTAACATGTTGATTATTAGAATCAGATGGTGATCCAATCTATTGTTTTTAAAACCTTTAATCCTCTTCAAGATTGCAAATGATAAAAACAAGCCTTAAGTTCAATCAATCAATTCAAGACTAATTCATTTTTTATTCGTTTGATTCGCGGTTCGTTTCACAAACTTGTTAACACCCACAATTATGTTTCTTATTAGATCAAAACTGCTTAAGAAATGGTCAATACAAAAGGTAGCTGATTATAGACAAAAAGGCAACAATTGATTTATAACAATAACCCTTTCGACCTATGTTATTCTTAACAATCAATCCGGTGTAATAAAACAATGTCACACGAAACATAAGCATAGATGGATCTTAAAAATAGCTTGAAATTGAAGAAAAACATGTTATCACAATCATGACCAAATCATCATACCACAAACATCATCTTAATCAAGTGCATAAGAGCACTAGCCACTCATAGCAAACAAATACATAAATCTAAAAAATATTGCACTAGAGAACATGGTTAAAGGTCTTACAAGAGGTTGTAAAAGATTATAAGAGATGGGGCTATGATGCCTTGAAGAACTATGATGAATTCTTTATAATCTTGACCCTCAAAGATGGCTGCTCCTACCAACCAATTTTTGGAGTTTTTCTGAGTTTTTAGGAGAGGTTAGATCACTATTAGAGAGTAGTAGGGAATGGATGATGAGAGAATAGGAGAAGTGTATTTTTTATCTCTACCCAAGCCCTCTTTTTATACTACTAGGATGACCAGGGGCATTAAATGCTTTTCTTGGAGCAAAAGAACCATCTTATTCCAGGGGAGAGGATCTAGATAAATCTTAAGTCGGTTAAGGAGCTTCTAGATGCAATTTGGAAAAACGAACTCTCCCGAGCTGGGCGGCTAGGGCCTTATGCTGTGCGGCTTCTTTCAGCTGGCCGGCTGGCTCCTAGCGGCATCACACGGATTCTTTGATTTTGCGTTTAAGCTTCCTGTTTGAGTTATGTGAGGGACAAGGGTCATCATACTTCAATATATCTTCATTTTAGCTCTATCTTAGGACTTGAAAGCTCAAATGGTTGGCTCTTTTGTTTTTGAAATGCTTTCGAGCTTGATCTTGATGCGGGATTCTTTGTACTTGAATAAAACTTGATTTAATTGTCATTTCTTCACATTTTTATTTTGGATATAAATATATTTGCAAACATACTTTGATACAATTATGTAACATAACCATAGATAAATAGCCAAATAACTTATGCAAAAGTACATATAACGCGACTAGAAACATAATCAATTTGAGCGTTATCAAGGTGCTTGTCTCAATACTTTTTATGTATGCTTACATTGGTTGTCACGAGTTGTTTTGTATGCGTATATTTGTCATGTTTGGCGTAAAGTATATTCTTATACTGATTACTATGACTTTTTGTTCTCATATCAATAATCTTTCTTCATTTTCTATCTTCACATTTAATCGATGTTAGGTATACAAAAACAAAATAGCAAAACCACCATAGAAGCCAGGGTTCTACTGTCACCCCCCCCCGATAGCCCAACCCACACACGCCCACAATCATACAGCAACAAAACTGATTTCCACAGTACCCACAACACCACCACCGCCATATTGGTTTGGACTCAAAGACATCATAATCAATTTGAGCGATAACAAGGTGCATGTCTCATCTCAATACTTTTTTATGTATGCAAACAAATAGAAGTTCAAGAGTATTTAATCGTAAATAGCGATAATAGTGTCAGAGTTGGCGAAAGTATGCGTATATTTGTCATGTTTGGCGTAAAGTATATTCTTATACTGATTACTATGACTTTTTAGTTATCTTGGTACCTTATTATAACTGTTTTGATGAGTGTTTGCTTATGTTCAAATGTTAGACGGACACCTTCTTTATGTTTGACACTGACATAATGTTTTAAAAGAAATATAAGTTACGTAATTCTATTAAAATTTGGTTTATTTGAATTGATAAATTTTTAGATGTGTAAATTTGGTATTTTTGAATTGATAAAGTTTAAGGTGCTTATGTCTATACTTGTCATAAGTTGTTATGTATGTCTATATTTATTATGTGAACTGTATTCCTTGTGCTTAGATTAGAGTTTGCTATGAAATCTGAATTTTCACAACGTTGTTTGGTTTTGTTGCTAATCATATGGTTGATATTATATCAATGGAATGGCGGGGCAAATTTCATTTACAACTATGTCAGTTGTATCTAACATACCGGACAAGTACTTGGCGGGGCAATTTTAATTGCAGCCAATGTCTAGTTTATTGTTTATATCGCTATTTTTTACGACATGGTGTGTTGTGATTGGGGTTCAGCAACTGTAATCCCATTGGTGTACAATTGTCAGGTATGCTTAAATATTCATTAAGTTCTTTATTTTGGTTAATCCAGTTTATAAGAAATGAAAGTCATGGAGTAAGTTAAGAAACATTAAACATTAAAAGCAACATAATTTAGATTAGATCCATATACAAATAAAAGACCTACATAGAGGTACATCTAACTACAACTTCGAAAATAGAACCACCTGCTTGTTTTACTTCTAAGTACTACTACCATAATACAACTACATCCTTATTTCTAAAGCCTAAAACATTACCACCAAATACTGGTTTGCCACCTTGGTAATATACCATCGCTTATGATGTAAGTGGTGCTTTGATTCAACCGTCATTGCCCTGAACCAGTCTAGCTTCCCAATATCTCCAAGCTGTATCTCTTTTAGATAAGCAACATCGCTTTGTATATTATGCCAATTCCCAACAAACTAGATGTTTGCAATGGCATCATCTCTTTGCCTAATCCTTTCACTGAGTTCCATGCAATTCCAACGGCAGAAAGAACCCTAATGTGCTTCCTCCATAGCCTCGCGCTCAAAAACCGCAGCCAAATGAACACTCAAAGGAATAGGAGCCATTTTTTGAAGTACGGGTATTCAAATTTATGGTAAAAATATTAAGACAGAATTGATATGCAAAAACTCTTTTTTATTGGGTATAAATAGGCTTAAACTATGACTTCGCAAGTTGACAACTGGCCTTCAAGTACTCCAATTAAATAAAGGTAGTTATGTATCAAATCTAGTTAATGTTTGCCATTGTGTATAAATAAATGAAAATCAGGTTTGTCCATATAACCAGTGCTGTTAAAAATAATTTTGAATAAATAATTTTATTAAATTTACTTGATTTTTTTAAATTAACTTATGACAAAGAATATTGTATTTGAATGCAAATGGATAACACCAAAATATAGGTTGTTAATAGTTATTCTAATATGTGATTTTTCTGTTTTAGGTATTGTGGATAACACCTTCATGCGCTTCCTTGTGAAGTATGACTATCTGCATTTGTTCTTGAGGAGGTGTCTAGTATATTGTTTATAACCGGGTCACAATTTGATGCCATGCTTGACACTGTGGATAACACCTTGATCGGATTCCTTAAGAAGTACGAAAACCTGCTCTGTCCACAGCTTGGGGATGGCCTTGTGATCAGTTTTGATGATCTCGTCGGTTTATACTAAACCAACATGTTATTACAGCAATGGATGTCCTTGTGCCACATTCAGGTATGTAGATAGTGTTTATTTCTTGATTAAAAGCTATTTAATATTTTTAATAAAACGCTGCGTCTGAATAATTATTATTTAAAACATGTGATTTTTAAATATTTTTTTTCAACGTGTTTATGTGCTTATATGTGATTTTTATAGTTTGTAAAAATATACAAATCACCTTTTTATTGTTTTAATTTCTAAGTTGTTATATGGTTATTTTTTGTGTGAGCTGAATATTGGCCTCTACATTGCATGTTATCCCATTAATTTTCATTGGAGTACAATAAATTTTTGTTAGGAAGTGTGCAACTAAAATTGACCTAACTATTCACATATTGACAACCATCTTTAATGATGGTGCAAGCAACTTCTAAATTATAAAATTATAAAGTATATGTGGAAACTAGAAGGGGGGTTAAATAGTTTACCGGTTAGTTTTATGTTTTAAGAGTTTGCCTCTAAAATAGTTAGATCCGAGTTTAATATGTTCAACCAATCAAAAATATGAACAAATAATATAAGTAAACTAATGCTAAGTAATAATCACAACAATATAAAGAGATAATGAAAGAAACAACCAAACCAAGACACCAAGATTTTATAGTGGTTTGGCTACGAAGCACCTCTTCGTCCTACTCCACTCCCCGAGTATCCTACTCGAGATTTCACTATGTTAACAAGCTCCCTTTAGGCGGAGAAAACCTTTTTATTGGGATTAAAAGTCTTCTTGATGCTGTTTGGATTAATGATGCTCAGATGAAGTTAGTGCTGCTCATGAACTTCAAAGAAAATCTGCTAAGTGGTTAGTACTGCTAGTACAGTAAGTTACTACTACCAGTACATAGTTACTACTGCTAGTACTTAGTTAGTGTTGCTAGTAAATATTAGTACTGCTAGTTAACAAGTTAATACTGCTTGTATACAGTTAATGCTGCCAGTATAAAGTTAATGCTGCTCAAAGGTTAAGAGTAAGACTGCTTAAAGACTAAGACTGTTGAAGTTAATGCTGCTGAAGAAGTTAGTACTGCTAGTGTAATAGTTAGTACTGTTAGTTATAAGTTAGTATAGTTTCATAGTTAGTACTGCTTATGTGATAAGTATCAAGTTTGTATATGGAATAGATTACGATTGCTTAGGAAAGTATTGTAAGCCCATTAGGGTTCCTTGGTGTATAAAAGGAGACCCTAAGGCATAGAGTTTGATACGCATTCATAGAGTCAAATATAAGTCGATTAGTTTATAGCTTCAAGGTTTTGTAACCCTAATATTAGAAGAGTATTTGTATTATTATCTTAATAATATTGAGGCTTGTTTGTGAATTGCTTGTGTATTGATTCATTGATAAATTCTTCTTATTGTTAAAGATTAGATTCCGCATAATCTTTAATACTTTCAACAAAGTTTCTACTATAGTTGTGTTGGATTTATCCAATATAACTAAACCTTATACAAGCTAAGGAATTCGATCTTTAAAGAACTGGGATCAACAAGTGGTATCAGAGCTTGTTGAGAAGCTTTGATAAGACGAATCTGTTTTCATCACACAAGATCTTTTGCTAGAAAACATGGATCAAGACTCTGTACATATAGTGGCTGCATCCAAAGTTCCCATGCTCAAACCTGGTGAGTATGAGATCTAGAGGATGAGAATAGAACAATACATACAAATGATGGACTATGCACTCTGGGAAGTAATAGAGAATGGAGCAACCTTGCCAAGATCAAGAATAGTAGAAGGTGTTATGACTGTGTTGCCTATTACATCTGCTGAAGATAAGGCTTTAAGAATACTAGAAGTGAAAGCAAGAAGCACTTTAATGATGGGCATTCCCAATGAACATCGGTTAAAGTTTAACTCTATCAAAGATGCGAAGCTATTGCTTGAAGCAATTGAAAAGAGGTTTGGTGGAAATGCTGCTACTAAAAAGACACAGAGGAATCTCCTAAAGCAGCAGTATGAAAACTTCTCTGCTTCAAGCTCATAGATGCTTGATCAGACCTTTGATAGATTACAAAAGCTTGTGAGTCAATTAGAGCTCTTGGATGAGAAGATTTGATAGGCGGATGTAAATCAAAAGCTGTTAAGAATTTTGTCTCTTGAATGGAACACACATGCTGTTGTATGGAGGATTAAAGCTGATATGGAATCAATGAGCATGGATGATCTCTACAACAACCTTAAAGTATATGAACCAGAAGTCAGAGGGATGTCCAGCTCAAGCTCAAGCACACATAACATGGCTTTTGTGTCCTCTAACAGCCCTAGCATTACTAATGCAGCAGTTAATACTTCTCATGGAGTTTCTACTACTAGCACTCAAGGTAATGCTACTTATTCAACAAACATTGATAACTTGAGTGATGCTATTATTTGTGCTTTCCTTGCAAGTCAACCAAACAGTCCTCAACTTGCACATGAGGACTTGGAACAACTCCATCAAGATGACTTGGAAGAGATGGATCTGAAATGGCAAATGGCCATGTTGACTATAAGGGCAAGAAGGTTTTTGAAGAACACTGGAAGGAAGCTTACTCTAAATAGCAATGAGACTGTTGGTTTTGACAAGTCTAATGTGGCGTGCTATAACTGCCATAAGAAGGGACATTTTGCTAGAGAGTGCAGAGCTCCAAGAAATCAAGACAACAGGAACAAAGAAAGCACAAGAATGATTGTCCCTGTGGAAACATCAAATTCAATAGCTTTGGTGTCACGTGATGGTCTTGGTTATGACTGGAGTAATCAAGCAGAGGAAGGTCCTACTAATTATGCACTCATGGCATACTCATCTTCAAGTTCAGACTCTGAGGTATCTAAAGATTCTACTTGTTCAAACTCTTGTTAAAAACTATTGATTCACTTAAATCACAGAATGAACAACTATCAATAGATTTAAAGAAATCAGAGTTATTGGTTCTAAGTTATAAGCTAGGTTTAAAGCAATTAGAAGAAAGACTTGAATTCTTTAAAACAAATGAAGCTGTTTATCTAGATGATATTAAGGGCTTAAAATGGGAAATTAAAGTAAGAGATATAACCATTAAAGAGCTTAGGAAGAAGCTAGACATAGCTTTAAAAGAAAAAGATGGCATTCAACTAACTGTAGATAAACTTGAAAATTCATCTAAAAGTTTAAACAAGCTAATAGACTGTCTGATAGTTGACAACTGCAAGAAAGGTTTAGGCTATAATGCAGTTCCACCTCCATACACAAGAAAGTTCTTGCCTCCAAAACCAGATTTGTCCTTTATTGGTTTAAATGAGTCTGTTAATGAGCCTGAAGTTAAGAAAAGTAAAGTTGAGTCTAGTGAAGTAGAGCCTAAGATAGTTAGGAAGAATGACGGTGCCCTAATTATTGAGGATTGGGCGTCAGATGATGAGGAACAGGATGAGTCTAAGTCTAAGATTGAAAATAAAATAGTTAAACCTAGTATTGCTAAGATAGAGTTTGTCAAAGCTTAACATCAGAAACAAACAACTAGGAAAATTGTAAAACAAGTTGAGCAAGTTAGGCAGGACACCTACATTCCTAAAGGCAATCAGAGAAACTAGAACAATAAGATGTCACCAAAACTAGGAAGTTATTTTGAGATGTTTAATAAGGCCTGTTATGTATGTGGTAGTTTTGATCATCTGCAGGTTGATTGTAATTGCTGGTATGAAAATCAAAGGATGGTAAAACTAGTTTGGAACAATACTAAAAGGGTGAATCATAAGAACTTTGCTAAAATGACTAACCTCTGTGCTAAAAGGAACATGGTTCCAAGAGCAGTATTAATGAAATCTGGCCTAGTATCAATTAATATTGCTAGGCAAAATACTTCAAAGCCAGCAGTATTGGTTAATACTGCTAGACAAGTTAAAACTACTCACACAAAGAAAACAATGAATGATGCTAGGCCAATGTCATATTTTTTAAAAACAGCATATTCAACTGTAAAGAGGCCCATCAATAAGAACACAACTTTTAAAAACAGTAAAATTTATCAAAGGGTTAATACTGTTAGGGGTAACAATGATAATATTGCTAGGACAAAAGCAGCAATTAATGATGTTAAGGGAAGGATGGTTAATGTTTTTAGGGCCTCAGCTTGTTGGGTTTGGAAACCAAAGAATAAAGTTCTAGACCATGTTTCTAAACACAACAGTGCATCAATCACCTTGAAAAAGTTTGACTATATTGATGCACAAGGCAGATCCAATTCAGTAATGGCTTGTGTAACACCCTCAATTCAGCTCGGTCAGCAGAAGGGTCCAATGGTGTTACGTCGTAGCACAATAACTCAAATCATAGAAAACGACTCAAAAAAAGAGGCGTTTTGAGCAAATTTCATTCATTTGAATAAAATAAAGTTTACATCATGGTCCCAATAAGTTTAACAACATCATATAACGTTTTACAAAACATTTTCAAATGAATAATTATTTAGTGGGCCTTCATATCTCCATCACCGAATTACCTTCAAGGACCTGAGATAAAACATGCTAAAAGTCAACAATAATGTTGAGTGAATACATAGAGTTTGTATATATAAACAATAAAAATAATTTCCGAACACAAGTATCATTTTTTAATATTCATTGGGATATAACGATGTGTCCATACAAAGTTATATCGGGGGATTATTATAAGCCTCATGACATCGAACCTTACCATATATTCAATATAATGCCCACTATACACCCTCGCTATGAGTGTATCTTATTCTCTATACAATGCATCCGTTGTGTTATGTTCCTAACACAAGACGATAGCTAGTCTTCACGGATCGGAGGTGGTAATCTCCAAATAGTACTATTTCATGTATAAGCGTATGCCTTATTCCCGGCAATTAACAATTCATGATATTTCCGCGGGACTTTTTATTTAGCGAGTTAAAGCTAACTTATAATAATCAAGGCTACTAGTATACATCTGGGTCCCTTGTGTTCTATTTTAAAAACAAGCAGGTTATCTCCCTCGCGGGTTTCTAAAACAATTAAAGTGTAAAAATGCGAGGCTATGAACTCACTTGATAATATCGGAAGAAAATAGATCGGCGATAAACGAACTCGGTCGTCGGCGCGACGTAATCACCCGGAACCTATACAAAATGTATGGGTCTTAGGTTTCTAGTCGATAAAATAAAATTCAAAATTTAAATATGTATATATACATGTATCTTATATGATGATCAACAATTTATAATTCCCCAAGTTTTATTCTCATAGTCTTCTATGTGTTTAACATGTACTAAATTAGCTCATTTTTCACTAGTTGTTACCAATTTTAGTCCAAAGGCCCAATAGGCCCATTTATGAGTCCATTAAGTAATTTAGTCCATTTTATAAGTCCAAGACCAGATCTTAACCCATTAATTGGGCCCAAGTGGGTTGGGTCCAAAGTTAAGTCCAATAGGTCCATTCATATACATTGGGCCTAATGGCCCAATATGGTCATATAGTCCATTTTAAGCTTGTTTATGAGTTTATAGTAAATTTTCGGGTTCTCGATGTCGGGTTAAGTTTATTATCAGTAGGTTCATCATACAAAAGTTCCCAAAAGTGGGTCCTACCATCTCGGGTTTTAGTCGCAAAAATGCTCTACAAATTTTAGTATTGATATAGACGTAAAAAAATTTATATGTTTATGCTTGCAAAAATAGTTGTATCTTTCAAACCATAAATGATATACTTATAAAATTTATATTCCTAGTTTCATTTTTAAATGTACATTATAAATTATAAGTCATTTTTATACTTATTTTAAGTAAATATATAATTAAGGTCACTTCATTATACAAAGGTCAAGTTGGCATTTTTGGCTGAAAATTCACTTTCACCATTTTTGATGCCATTTTCAAACCATAATGAATTGGTGGACTATCCAATTGGTACAGAACCTACATGATTTTATCTAGGTCTCATAGTTTTAGGTTTTTAACCAACTCAGTACGCAATCATGACTTTTTATACGTTCTGTCTAGCAAGGTCAGATTTGATGACTTTTGGTAAAATGGTCATAACTTGGTCAATTTTCACTTTCCATTGAGTATCCAATTAGCTACATGATCCTTACTCAATTCTCTACAACCTAGGTAAATCAAATCAAGTCTAACACTTATGCAAAAATCCAGAACTTACTGTTTACAACAGCTCTAAATTTCTAATGAGTTCTAGCAAGTTTTAATGGTTGATTTAGTCATTTTTACCCTAGATCTACACATGCATTATCACTTTTATTACTTGATCATCAAAATAAAATACATTTACATATAAATTTGGAATGGAAAATAATACAAGAATAGAAAGATAATAAAATTTATAAGATTTTACCACAAGAAAAATGGTGATGATGATCAAATGATCAAAAGAAATATACAAGACTTCACTTCAAGCTTGATCTTCACCCATATTATTTTAGATCACCATTTTTATTATCCATTGCATGTCGTATATTTTTAGTGGAAAACGTAGGAAATAACAAGGGGATTCGGAAAATATAAGTTGTTCGGATTGCATGTACTTTTTCCGGCGACCACGGCGGTTTCCGGCGGCGGTGACCGGCGGCCGACGGCGGCGGTGGCGGTTTCCGGTGACCGGAAAAGTTTTCCGGTGGTGGTGGTGGAGCTAGAGAGAAAGTGTGTGTTTTATTTTATAAAAATGAAGGAAATGAGGAAGTAAACTTCCTTATATATATCTTGCACTAGTTTGGACTTTTGACAATAATAATCCTCCCCTCTTTTCAAAAATTAGTTTTTGACACATGAACTTTTTACTTAAATAAAAATCAACTATCGTGGCTCGGGATTAAACTTCCGAGACCATTTTTATTTTCCGTTACACTTTTATTTTAATTTCTAACATTTAATAAAATGTGTACATTTTAAAACATTAGTTCGGCTCAAGACAAGGAACAAAGACGACGTTTGTAAAAATAATAAAATTTCAAATTTCCATTCGAAATAAAATACGAAATAATTATTTACGACAAATAAAATTTTAAATGTCGACGTTTGTTTATGAAAACTCACAAAATAAAACGAATGCAACAAAATTATTTCTACGGCATTTTTGAAAATATAAACGTCGATGCCTTACGTAGAATTCGCCGGTTCTTTGTAAAAGTCGCGTAATTTACGAATGTAAGCCCTAATTCTCCCGGTTAGTCGTGAGTTCATATCTCAACATAAAAATGAAAATTATAATTAATACTCGAGAAATAAATAACGATCTGAAATTGACGGATTGTCACAGCATTTCCCCCTAAAAAGGGATCTTCGTCCCTGAAGATCAATTCATCTTGTCGTCCGCTTCTTATTAAAATCAAAGAGATGAGGGTATTTCTTCCACATCTGATCCTCCCATTCCCAAGTATATTCCGGTCCACGACTCGGGTTCCATCGAATTTTAACTATAGGAATTCGACTTTGCTTAAGTTGCTTTACTTCTCTATCCATAATTTCAATGGGTTCTTTGATGAAATAAAACTTCTCGTCGATCCTTACTTCGTCAAGAGGAATAATAAGATCTTCATCCGATAGACACTTCTTCAAGTTCGAATCATGGAATGTATTGTAAACTCCTTGAAGCTCTCGGGGTAATTTCAGTTTATATGCCTCCGGACCGACTCTTGATAGAATCTTGAATGGTCCAATATAACGGGGACTTAACTTCCCACGTTTTCCAAATTGTACAACACCTTTCCACGGTGATACTTTCAGCATAACTTTTCCACCCACCTCGAACTCCAAAGGTTTACGTCTCACACCCGCATAACTTTTCTGTCTACTACAAGTAGCCAATAATCGGTTCTTGATTTGCACAATCATTTTCGTCGTTTCACGAATCATTTCCGGTCTCGTGAGTTGGACATCTCCAACCTCACTCCAACATATTGGCGATCTACATTTCCTTTCGTATAAAGCTTCGAAATCATACAAAACAATATATGTAAATTTCTGACTTTTAAACAGCCCCTAAGATATTATTTTCCAAAAATGTGTTTAAAACTTGTTTTTTAAACTTTTCCTACAGAACCCTAATTTGCATTTAAACATGTTTATACTTAACCACATGTTAAACAACAACTTATACATTTCCTTTTAACATAATATTATCACCATGATGACATGGAAATAAGTGTAACAAAACAATGATCATAAGTAAAATCATTATTTTACATATTTGAAAAAGTACCCTAAATGGTAAATTTAAGCTAAATATAACATATGAACACAAAATAAAATCTTAGTTAATAAATGAACTAAGCCCTATTGATATATACCCTGTGTGGATGAGTAAGATAAAATAATAACAATCACACCCTTGGAGTACAACCTCTTGCCTTGAAAAATTAGGATGAAACCCTAATTTTTCCCAAGTAACCCTTTTTTTCCTTTCTTGCTTCCTTGCTTTGAAAATGGTGAACCAACTCTTGAAAACCACCTTAGAAGGTCTTAGGAATGAATGAGTATAGCTTGTATAATGATAGATAAATCAAGCTATAGATTTGGTTTGAGGCTATTTTGAGCATGGGTTTTGGAGTGAAACAAAGAAGAGATTTTGTGATTTCTTTTGATAAGAAATGTGTTTAATGACTTCTTATCTCACACATGCATGGGTAATATTTACATACTACTAGAAGATATTTTAGTGTCTATTATGTGGTGACAAGGTGTCAAAGCTTCTTAATAAGAATTGGATGACATGAGAAAGGTTGCAAGCTATACTTGATGAAAAAACTATCATAGAATGAGTCAAAGGTTTCAAGTTTGCATGCTAATACTTTACAAAGCTTCTGTGACTCTTGCTTGGCTTATCCAATCATATTACAACGAAATTATCATGTGTATATGTTAGGATAGTTTTTTGGTCTTTTCTATAATGTATACTTCATTATATGAAGTCTCGACATGGAAAAATGTATAACTTGTATATTGTAAGTTATTACACTTGAATCCTTCATAATGAAATAAGTATAGAAGTGATAAATACTTGAAGTTTTAAATAAACTTGAATATTGGGTATAATTTTTGGGTATATTGTTGAAGCGAGATAAGTTAAAACGTGCTTCCGGGAACAGGCTTAACCGTACTTTATATCGCAAACGTAACACACTTAACGAACCAAGATAAATAAAATTTGTGCAATGATAATAATTATCCTCTAAATAATCATATAACACTTGCTTGATTAAACATTTAATTGTTTAATGCCCTTTTACATTGAATGATCATTTTATTAGTTACCGTGATTTAACTTAATCGTTTACTTTAAGAGAAAACAGCGTAAAACCCTAAAATAAATTTGTAGCGCATACAAAATCCGTACAATGACCTAAAACAAAGGTTTAAAGTGTCTTCCCGGTAATAAGCCTTGTCCTCAAGCTTATCACAATGTACTAATGACGACGGTGCAAGTCATGGTAAAGAGGCTGGATTATTTCTTCCTGAAATTAATCTTCACGTTCCACGAAAAACTCAGGACCCCCGTCTAGATTTCCATCCGATACGCTTGACAATTGGACATACGCTTCGCCTCAATTTTTGACATTGCGATCCATGATCTCTACAGGCACTTCAACAAAATGAAAGCTGTCATCCACTTGGATCCTTCCAACGGACACTAAATGATCGTCAAATAACATTCTTCAAAATTGGATACATGAAAGTATTGTGACCCTGCTTACAGCTCTGAGAAGTCAAGCTTGTAAGCAACGGCTCCAACCTTTTTCAACACTTTGAAAGGTCCGACATATCTAGGGTTTAACTTCCCCCGTTTGCCAAAACGTACGACCCCTTTCCAAGGTGAAACCTTAAGCATAACTTTATCTCCAACTTGAAACTCCATCGGTTTACGCTTTAAATCAGCGTAGCTCTTTTTTCGATCATGAGCGGTTTGAATCCTTTGTTTAATCTGGATGATCCTCTCCGTTGTTTCTTGCACTAATTCTGGACTAGTGAGTTGAACTTGTCCAACCTCGGCCCAACACACAAGTGAACGACACTTTCGACCATAAAGTGCTTCAAACGGTGCAGCCTTAATGGCAAATGTTTAACCCAACCATTTCCAAAGTCGATTACGCAAGCACGTAGCATATCCTCGAGAGTTTGGATGGTTCTCTCGCTTTGTCCGTTGGTTTGTGTATGATATGCAGTACTCATATCTAAACTTGTACCAAAGCCTTCTGGAGTGACCTCTAGAAATTTGATTCGAACCAAGGGTCACGATCACAGATAATTGAAACAGGTATTCCATGCTTCGTGACTACCTCCTTTAGGTATATTCTTGCCAGTTTATCCATAGGATCCGTTTCCCTCATTGGCATAAAAATGGCAGACTTTGTAAGTCGGTCAACGATCACCCAAATAGTGTCATAACCTTGTGATGACTTAGGAAGCTTCGTAATAAAATCCATCGTGATGTTGTCCCACTTCCATTGAGGTATCTCGGGTTACACTAACAAACCCGATGGCCTCTAGAATGTTTTCGGAGTCCACAGGACTTAGCAACCAGGTCAAAATACTTGCCTAACTATGTTGGCGATGTTAGCTTTCATATTGGGCCACCAATATAGTTTCTTCATATCCTGGTACATCTTGGTCATGAACCCGATAATAGAGTATTTAGATTTGTAAGACCGTGCATGATCACAAGCCTTAAGTCCACCATATCCATGGGTAACCACTCTTCTCAATTTAAGCACATAGTTTCCATTCGCACGTGGTTCTAACTTTTCGTTCTATTTTCCTCCAGATCTTTTGAAATTCTCTACAACCAATATACCCCAACATCCTCATTCTTGATTGTTTTTCCGGCTTTCGAGCTTTCAGTCTGAGTTTCAGATTGTTTAGAAGATCCAAGCAATAGTCATTACTAAGGCCCAAACCTAGTGGTTCATCGTCCTTTCTGATCAAAAATGAGCTTCACAACTACATTCGCCTTCCCTGGGTGATAACGCCATTTCGCAATCGTCAATCACTCAGGCAACGCTTAACCATCGACTCGTTGCCCTCATAGTTAATTCCTTTTGATCAAGAATGTGTTTGTAAACTTTTGTGATGCCAGTGAACACCGTGCTCTTGGTTCCGTACAGATAGGGCCTCTAAAATCCCTTTACAAGCAAAACACTACTGGCCCAAGTTCTAAATGTGAGTCGTATAGTTCTTTTCATGAATTTTTAACTGGCGTGATGCATAAGAAATCACCTTTTCTCTTTGCATCAACACAGCGCCCAAACCCTTCTTTGAAGCATCGCAGTATGCGATGAAATCTTCGCTTCCCTCAGGTAAGGCCAGGATTGGTGCACTGCACAGCTTCTATTCTTTTTCATGCTCAATATTGAAAAGATGACATCTTGTTCTATCGCCCCATATCAAACTTGACATCTTTCAGGTTTTATTTGGTCATTTTCCTTGAGCGATCCTTTGAAAACCCTTCGATGAATCTTCTATAATAGCCGGCAAGCCCAAAAATTGCGGATCTCTGTGGGGGTTTTTTGGAGATGACCCCAATCTTTGTAGATTTCAATCTTGCAGTCAACGTGAATACCTCGACAGTCAATCACGTGACCGAGGAATTGTACCCTGGAAATCCAGAATTCACACACTAAAGTGGAGACTTGGCGTACTATTCATCGTCTTAACAATTTGCAATATCTGCCTAAAGGTAGTTCTTCATAATCCTTCTACTTTTTTGGAGTAGAATCAAAATGCATCGATGAAGACAATTACAAACTTGTCCAGATACGGTTTACACACCCGTTCATAACGTCCATAGACACGGCCGGTTCATTCTAGTCAAACCATAAGACCATGAACTTTGAACTTCACATACGTGACCGCATCGAGTACCCTGAATGCATCTTGGGAATGTCCTCTCGCGAACCTCAACTAGGTGATACCCGCACCTCACAGATTCGATCTTTGAATAAATACTCGACCCTTGCTGCTTTTCGAATAGGTCATCGATCTTAGGAGGGGAAGCGGTTCTTCACTGTCAGTTTGTTCAATTCCTGTAATACGATGCACATTCCGAAAAGACGCCATCGTTCTTATTTACAAACAGAACCGGAAGCTCCCAAGGTGTGGATCTTTGGTCTTATGAAGCCTTTGTCCGTAATGATCTTGTAGTTGCTACTGCTAAGTTCCTTCATTTGGACGGTGCTAATCTAATATGGCTTATCCACGAGTGCTACAGGTGTAGCACCCGTACCAAACCGATTTCGACAACTCCACTATGTCGACGGGTGGGTAAGACCCGAAACAAGTCCTCAGGAAAGACCTTTAGAGAAATTCTTGAAAAAACTGGCACATCTTCAAGTGTTTCTCCTTTGAATTGTCCATCGTCTTTGTGGCTTGGGTGATATTTGCACATAAGCAATACAACGTGACTTCCATTTATTAAATACTCTTGAGCCTTAGCACACAGATGATGTTAAAATCGGGTCCCCGTGTTTATTGGTGCTTATCGTCACCAAGAACGATTAAAATTTTGTCTCCAACCAAAGGAATACGAAACGATCTTATTCACCGCACAAAATAACGGACATGGTACTTGCAACCAAATCATACCAATTATCACTCAAAACTTACCTATTCCTACGGGCATTAGGTCTATGTTGTAAAGGATGATTCACGAGAGTTTAACCCTAACAATCACCGGATAATAGTGTGTAACCACTATACCGCCCAGTCGGCTAGTTCGACATTATTAATCACATATTTAATAACAGTCGGAAGTGATAACAATTCGAGAGCTAAATGCAGTAGATACAAATACTCCTACTCCATCGGCACCTAGGTTAATCAAATAAGATAGATTGCATATCGGTTTTTTTAGGAGAAACGTACCCGGGACGAATTGTTGTCCGGGTTTTGTTGTGCCCTGCAGTGCCAACGTCATACACCTTGCCTGAGCCTGACATTTTCCACCTGAGTTTACCCCGGTTGTGTTGTTCTTACATTTTTGGGCAATCCTTCTTGAAAATTCCCCCGACGCACCACATTTAAAACAAGCCCTCTGATTAGCCCTAGTGTTGACATTTGGGGGATTCTTGCAGTCACGACCTAAATGACCAAATCGGTGGCACTTGTGGCATTTGGGAGCACAAGGACCATCATGGTGATAGTTACATTTGGAACACAGAGGTCTAGGCCCTCCGTATGGTCTCCTGTCATCATTTCCTGCAGCATAAGCTCTTCAGGTTTTTTGCTCTCTTGTTTGGTTTGCTGATCTCTGTTGTTCCTGGCAGTGGTCATAAGACTTTCTTTTGTTGTCAGCCTGACGTTCAGCCCAAGTGTTGATCTTTTTGTCCATGAGTTCAGTGGCGAACTCAATGGCATCCTGCATAGTTTTTGGCTTAGTCGCCATCACACTGCCATGGATCGTGTCGGGCAAGCCACCGACATATTTCTCAACTTGGTCTATTTCTTCCGGAAACATCCGATCGCACATTAGTGCCAGTTCTTGGAAACGTTGGCTATAAGCTACCACATCGTTACCCTTTACCTTCAAATTCCACATTTCGAACTCCAGTTTCTTAATTTCGCCCCTTGGGCAGTATTTGTCTGTCATCATCTTTTTCAGTGTCCTCCATGGCATTGCATGGGCAGCTTCAGGAGTAGTGGTCTTAACATGGGAGTTCCACCATGTAAGAGCATTTCCTTGCAGGGTACACGTAGCAAATTTGACCTGGCATGCTACTGTACAGTTGCTTATGCTGTAAACAGACTCCATCTTTTCAAACCACTGAGTGAGTCCAACAACTCCTTCAGTGCCCTTGAAGTTCAAGGGTTGGCATTTTAGGAAGTCCGGGTAGGTGCATTCACGAGCAACTTGCACAGGCCTTCTGGCACCCGTTCCTGAAGTATGGCTATCATCGCCATTTCGGGTTGCATCACGTGCTGCCAGTGCAGCTGTAACGCCTTCGTTAATCATTGCCTGAATTTGGGCGTTGGTGACAGATGTAGTGGTATGAGTGTCTGTGACTGGTGTTGGTGTTGCATCTGGGTTTAACCTCGTGGGCCTTCCTCTTGGTGCCATTTTCTTTAAATCACAAGAAAACATAATACTCGTTAGATTTCATAAAATCATAACTATGACATAACATATACACATTAAATAAAACAAGATCACATCACACAGTGAAATGTACAACTGTTATTGAAATTAATCGTGGTATAACCAAATCGACATTCATTTAATATAAATTCGATTTCATAGATAACGTAATCCATCTAATTCATATATAACTTGGAAAAACATACATGTTCGGTTCAGATAGAAGATGATTACTACACTTAGGTTTACAAGACAAAAGAAACAACCAAAAGCCATACTAGCCGGGATATACCTGTAACACTTAGTATGTTGTACAAGGTAGATAATACCTAAAAAAAAGACCTATACTGAGTAGCTAAACAAAACAAAAGATCTATACAGTCTGCTAGTTGGGAATAACCCATAATACTTAACAGACTGTACAGTAGCTACAGTCATAACCCAGTCTAAGAACTGCTACTGGCCTCCTCTGGTAGCTCTGGCTCTGCAGGATCCTTAGCAGGTCCCTGCTATCTCTGAAGCTCGATCATCTGAGTCTTGAGGCTCTTCACTATCTTTAGTGTCTCTACTAACTGTCTCTGTCTCCGATATTCTGCTTTCAGCAAATCTGTAATCACCGTCTGTCTCCTACGGTCTGCTGCCTGCAACTCAGTGATCTCGGGCTGCTGAGCCATGACCGTAGTCCGAAGTGATATGCCCTCGGAACGTACCTGATCAGAAGTATCCATCGACTGTGCCCAAGCGGCACGAGATAATCTGGCCTCCTCATCCATCAGAATGGCAGTGCGTCTATGGAATGGCCTATCCCTGTATAACATGTTGACTCGGGCTCTAAGTAGAGCTCGGTCATACCGTGCATCATCCAGCTGAGAATATATGATCTCATCCTCATGACTGATGAAACAAGCTACCCCTATATACCAAGTTGACTTCGGCCTCTCAGATGAGACCGGTCATCTTGAGCACCACCATAATACCATACAAAATGCTAAGTAAGTCTTCCTCCTCAACAATGTAGCAAATCGGTAAACCCTCTGATTGCCCCCTCTACGGTGGTCGGTGCAAACTCATCGATGGCCCTGACCAATCACCCATGTATTCCTATTGTCATAGTCTCACTCTTCCATAGACGTCGAACATCAGAGGGACAAGTTTATACCCCTAATCCAGTCAACTTCAACCATATAACAAATCCATAAAGGTGCCCCTTACTATGGAATAAGGGTCATCCCTCGCTATGGTATGGTCATAACCTGCCTAGCAAGCAACACTGCTGAACTCTCTCCCCGACTCACTGACTAGGGTGGGAAGAACAAACACACCCTCTTTACGAAAGAGCGTAAACAACTCTCGGAATCTCAATATGAGTAAGGCTATTGGTGGTGGTGAGGTAATCTGATGCGTAATGGAGATGAGTGGGGAGTAGAGATAAGTGGTGATGGTGGTTGGGTGGTTAAGGCATGAAAGTCTCTCGAGCCTCTTCCCTAGGAATGAAGTGATATGGATGGCTCATCCCGATAGATATCCTGTCGTCATACGGTGTTCAGGTGGATAAAAGTCGCCGTAGCTGGTGCTCCTCATCCTCCTCCTCGTCCCGTCCGTCGATCCTCATCATCATCATCATCCCTGTCAGCAAGGTAGTCAGTTGGATCCTCCTCGGGATCCTCATCGTCCTCCTCCGGATCAGACTCAGGAACAAAGTCTAGTGGGGGAGGTGACTGCGGCTCCTTAGGGCCAGGTATATAGACGGCGATGGTGGAACCTCAGGGCCAGGTAAGTAATCCGGCGATGGTGGAACCTCAGGGCCAGGTATGTAATCCGGCGATGGTGGAACCTCAGGGCCAGGTATGCAATCAGACGATGGTGGGACCTCATAAGCAGCCATTATGTAAGCATATGGGTCCTTTGGCATAATGGGTGGTCCATCGACTCCTGGTGAACCGATGTCTGAATCGTCCTCAAACTGGACAGGGATACTGATTGTATGTAACTCTAAGAAATGCTCAGAATCTGACATGATAATTATCTCGAAATCAAAATAGCTTATATAGTATGCTAATATTAGACTCTCATAGTAATATAACATTTATATATAACATTAATGTTAAGCATAGAATATCATCATGCAGCATCTAGCCTAACCGACAAATGCACAATTAAGTGTATGTATGTTCCCATGAAAACCCCTTGTATGACAATGCAATGTTTGAAAACGTTTATAGTCCAGCAAAAACATTTGACCTGGTTCTCTATAACCTTGGCTCTTGATACCAATCTGTAACACCCCCAAATTGGGTCGCAGCGGAATAAGTGTCCGGAGCGTGTTACTTCTCAAATCAATAACACAAGATAATATAAGAACGACCAAAAAGTCGTTTAAAACTGATAAATTAGATTTAATAAAGTATGTGTTACAAAAGCCTGAAGCTTTACTTGTTTACTTGTTATTATACAAAAGATTATTCCACGCCCCATACAGATACACAAAATGTATGCGACTATATCTTTTAATGCATGACGCTTCCCATAATATAACCCCCTCTTGTACCTCGCGCACTGCGTGCTTAATGACCTCCTGATAACATTGCATTTAAAACGTCCAACATAAAGTTGTTGAATTCATAGTTTTATGTAAATGTATTTGATCAGGAAACCGCAAGACTTTCCCAGAGATAATGCAACAGATGCAGACATCACAAAATGTAATTAACGTTTAACCTAAGCCATGACACCAGAAGCTCGACATAATTGAATACAAGATATAAATAGTTGCCCTACATTGCCCGTGATGATGTTCAACCCGTAACATCTAGTATCCGACATGATATACGTTCGTTTCCAGTGATAGCTAGTCACCCGAACGGGGAGGTCAATCCCAAATAGATCTATCTATAATCACTCGCGCTTCCAAACCAGGAATTAACAGTTCATGATTCATGGGCATAGTGGGTTATCGCTACTTAGGCAAACACGTAATCATGATAAAATGTACACTTGCGTCCAATTTGTAAAACAAAGCATGTTTCTCACCCCAAAACTTGTAAATCAATAATTGTAAAACATGGGGCTATGAACTCACCTTGAGTGAGTAAGCTGATAACAAAATATCCCAAGTAAAAACGCGTCACGCTAACTCTCGAATGCAACCTAGTTAATATAGGTCGAATCAGTAATCAAGTATGTTGTCTAACAACAACTGCATATAATCCTATATAGTTATCATCGTACTATCGTTCGGGCTATCATAATTGAAGAGGTCATGACATGACGTACGAGGAGTTAGGACACTTTAAATCGTAAATCCAACAACTCGTCAATACGCCATCCGAAGAAGCCTCATTATGAAATTCCCTAGTAATATAGCACTTTGATAACTAATAACACACACACAGAACAACATAAAAAAACAGCACACACATATTGTATCATATATATATAATATATATATATATATATATATATATATATATATATATATATATATATATATATAGCTATATCACCATCTATTTGTTTAAGTAAAATCGTCATTATAAAGTAAAAACGTTTTATAATTACGCATGTTAGTAAAAAGACATAACTTTGTCGTTTTAAAGCCCGTTTCCTCTCAGCGTTTCTTACACCCACGATTTCGTAATAAGACGAGTGTATCAAATAAAATCATCTATATTTAAGGTTTTTGGCGAGATTCTGTGATGACAATAGTGTTTTTTACTGTTCAAAACAGCTATAATAATCGTTTTTATACTTTAATTAACGTCAAGCACCCTATTTTGCCGGTATCTTTATTCGTTATAGCTTGCCGTTTTTAGCGATTCTTTCGAACACTTTTCTCGTAATAAAAAGTTTTACATATTATTGATGTTTATAAAGTATAAGTTTCTGTGGTGAATAGTACTTTTAATAAAAATTATTTTATAAAAATATTAACGCTATCGTAAACTTGTAAAATAGCGTATCTTTCTTCTTCTTCTTCTTCGTTATTAAACGGTTTTTCGAGTTCTTTTATGACCCCTCGATCCTTGTGCGCGCGATGTTAGTATTTTTATAAAATCTATAAAAAATATACGTAAAATTTCGAATCTTTCTAAACAGCCCCGAAGAAATTTTATTTCAAAAATGTGTTAAAACTACGTTTTTGAGGACTTTTTAGCGCAACCTCAATTTGCACATGAACATGTTTCTAAACTTAACCAACATGTTCAAACACTTATACATTCTCTCGCTTTTAACTAATATAAACATCCATATGACATGTAAAATAAGTGTACAAACAATGATCAGTAAGTTAAAACATAATTTTACATATTCAAAATGTACCCTAAATGGTAATCGTTCTTATATATATCTTGTGCTGTTGATCTTGAAGTAACACACCCCGGACCCTTATTCCGCTGCGACCCATTTTGGGGGTGTTACAATAACAATCACACCCTTGTGATTAAACCTCTTGGCTTGAAAAATTAGGATGAAACCCTAATTTTTCCCATGTAACCCTTTTTTTTCCTTTCTTGCTTCCTTGCTTGCAAATGGTGAACCAACTCTTGAAAACACCTTAGAAGGTCTTAGGAATGATGTGTATATGCTTGTATAATGATAGAAAATCAATCTAGGGATTTGGTTTGGAGGCTATTCTGAGCCGTGGGTTTTGGAGTGAACAAAGGAAGAGATTTTGTGATTTCTTTGATAAGGAAATGTGTTATGACTTCTTAGCTCACACATGCATGGGTATTTATACTACTAGGAAGATATTTTTGTGTCTAGTTGATGTGTACAAGGTGTCAAAGCTTCTTGAAGAAGATTGGATGACATGAGAAAGGTTGAAGCTTATCTTGGATGAGAAAAACTAGTCATAGATGAGTCATGGTTCAAGTTGCATGCTAGATCTTTTATAAAGCTTCTTGGTGACTCTTCTTGGCTTATCCTAGTCATATTACACGAAATTATGCATGTGTATATGTTAGGATATGTTTTTGGTCTTTTATATAATGTATACTTGCATTATATGAAGTATAATGTAGTATAGACTTGGAAAAATGTATAACTTGTATATTGTAAGTTATGATTTGAATTCCTTCATAATTAATATGTATAAAGTGATAAATACTTGAAGTTTTAAATAAACTTTAAGTATTGGGTATAATTTTGGGCATTTGATGAAGCACATATAAGTTAACGTGCTTCCGAGAAGGCTTAAACGTACTTTATCGTAACCAATAAAAATAAAATGTGCAATGATAATAATTATCCTCTAAATAATCATATAACACTTTCTTGATGTAAACATTTAATTGTTTAATGCCCGTATATATTAAATGATCATTTTTAGTTTACGCGATTTAACTTAATGTTTACAGTTTAAGAGAAAACGCGTAAAACCCTAAAATAAATTGTGCATTACATAATGCCGTACAATGACCTAAAACATGAGGTGTTATACAATATGTCTTATAATTTCATACTAATCCTACTTTAACATCAATATCTCTATATTCTAAATGCCACATGTTTTAATCGATTTCACCACACATATACATATGTACGTAAATCAAATCAAATGAATGCAATAATCGAAATAGACCAAAATAATAGGAAGGCTCACAAGGATACGCCGAGCAAAGTCGGAAAATAAAAGAGTTCGTCTTGTTCCCTTGTTCCTAGCCGCGGCTCACAACCAAACCAACCAAACCAAAACCAAACTTGAATCAACCCAAATCAACCCAAATAGTTTTCAATAAATCAAACACACCCTTATGTGTGTCTTGAACCCGGTTCGAACCCAAAACCTTAACTTTTACAACTCGAATCTCCAAATAACCTATTTTCCCTATTTATTTATTCACCACATACACCAAAACCTTCTTATTTTTATTAAAACTCAAACCATGCATAAATCTTAATGCATGTCTATTTTTCTTTCATGGATGATTATACTATGATCATCTAGAGGTTAATTGGTGACTAGAAAATCAAAACACCAAAGGTGTTTGTTTTGTTGGTTCGTTCGAACCCAAAAGAAAGAAAGGGATTAAGAAAACACTTTCCACTTGGTTTTATGTTACCTTTATCATTTTTGGATAGTGATTAAATGGGTGTGATGATTAAAATTTTTGGTTTGTCTTGTTTTTTTTGTGTTGCCGTTCGAAGAGAGCAAGGAAGCAAGAGAAGAAAATTCATTTGCTATATGTGTTATTATGGGTGAGATAAAAGTCCATGTTAGGTGATTATAAGAAGCAACAAAAAGTAATCATTTCTCTTATGGGGACTCAAAATGTTGAGTGTGCAAGTGGGTAGTAGCCTGCGGCTACACATGAGCTAGGAGGGCAATTCATTATTTTTTTTCTTTTTATTTACTAATTAAAAGTATTGTTTAACATTTAAATAAAAGTAACTTGTGCCCAATTTAATTAAAACGCGAGCTTTAGCCAAGGTCGAGAAACAAAGACAACACGGTTTATAAAATAATATTTTATGATCAATAAGATAGTAATAAGATTGCTCGAAACGATTAACGAACGCGCGGTCAAACGTCGACACGCGAAACGTCAAAATAATAAATTTCAAATTTCAGTTCGTAATAAAATACGAAAATAATTATTTACGACGGATAAAAATTTAAATGTCGACGTTCGCTTACAAGAACTCGTAAAATAATAATAATGACGTCGAACTAGCGATCGTCATCTGTATCGTGAAACTCGGGTTGTTACATTCCACCCACCTTAAAGGAGCGTCCTCCCGGTGCTCGTTCTTTCTTACTCGTCTTTTCGTTTGTTCAGGACACGATAGCTTCTCATTGCTATGTGGGTTCGTGCGTTCGTAAGTAAACAAATGATATAATTCCCACTCGTTTTGACTATTCCGGATGGAAAGTCAATCGAAACAAATAGTAATTACACCTCAAAATATAAATACGATCGTAAAGGCTCTTATCACAAGAGGCAGAAAACAAATCGCAAAAATGTATTCGACAAAATCGAATCGCGGTGTTCAGACCTTTATAATCGCGCTCTTCAAAAGAGATAATATACGTCGCAAAATAAATTCAATTAAGATAATCATTACGTCGCTCTCACGAGAAGTTTTCCAAAATAATGATCGATCCAAACTTAGTTGGGGATCATAAAAACAACAAAACCAACCGCATCCCGGTTATCAAACACAAGATTGAAATTTACGTCGTTAATTAAATTAAAACATACGTCGTTCACAAAACCAAGATAGACGCTAATAATTAAAACTAATATGTATTCATATCCGTATCCAAATTAAAATACTCATCATTATCCAAAGGAAAAATGAACATCGCCCTCCCGATCTCATTTAACAATGCACTACCGGTTGCGAGAAATAACCCGGAGTACATACGTCTCCATCAAACTTGATTTAATGCCATTGCACATACTCACATAAGCACAGAATCACCTATTGGTCAATTAAAATGACTCTACACTTCTACCTAGCTTACCATCATGCTTAGCAATTTCATGCTTATCGTGCGGGTTCACATCTAACCGGCTAGATTGCTCACTACACCCGGCTCGCCGGATGGCCAAGCCTTTTTGGGTAGTGATCTCGACTAACTCACAGTCAGGTTTTAGCCAACCATAATCACGCTTGTGGGCTTAACACGCCACAATCGACAATGGTCTACCAGGCTTACGTTCTTCTCAACCCAACCTTCGTCTACTTCGGGTAATTATACTTACTCACTCACGTTCTAAGCTATATCTTGGCAAAATGGAAGCGACCAATATGCTCACTACCATTCAAGAGCACATATCCCATAAGGCACATAGAGCACACAATTTAGTGGCAATAATCCCACTATATCACATATTGTCAAAAGACAAGTTTGAAAACAATCAAGAGAACAATTGAGCATTATGGGCTCGATACTCGTTTGATGAAAAATAAAAATCCCAATGTTTTCCACATCGTGACTAACATAGTCGACTTGGTCCTAACACATCGTGCTACATCTCCGACGAATCGAATCATCAAATCAAATTAATTACTCGCATTCCTAATCTAATACCGTTCGGCTTTAGGCGTTAGTTACTTCGATCGTTCCTCTAGGATGGAAACGGACGTTACCATTCGACTGGAATCTCCAATCTTTTCGCTTTTTCATCCGCACAAAAGTCATTATGTCTCGGAGTAAGGGCCACTACACTTAACCGTAGGTTAAGTATCGTATAGTGTCTCATTCAAATCCTTGACGATTAAGGTATGTCACAACTACACTACCACTACTCTCCAATTTGGGAAATGAATTCTTCTTCACAGCCATCAGTTGATATGTCAAAGGCAACGCACATCTTACGTAGGAGAAGTCTTCTCCATTTCTCATTTCCAACCTCGGAATGATCCTTCTCAGCTTCCACCCACCTTAGGAATTTTGACATCTCCAAGAAGATCCCTTCTCAGTGTCGGTATCAGGTTTACACCCTTGATAGCTCAAATCCATCATTGCTTGCTAGCACACAGACTATACTTGGTCTTGACACGTCTTCATAACAATCACCGCTCTTAAATACTACGAACTAAATATCACTCCTTTCTAGACACACTCGTTCCGAACAATACCATATGTATTTCCGCTTCGGAACGACTTGGTCATAACGACTCACATGAGACTCTCTCCATGCAGTCAATGGGAGTACGGTTACTTGCATAAAATCCGTAGCAGGGTAAAAATATTTTCTTTCTCCGAAAGTTTGACCCAAACATTTATCTCAATTACCAAGCGTTTTAATGGTGACGATTTATCTGACATAGCGTGGTTCTTCCTAAATTATGCATAGTTGATCAGGTTATGCATAATTGAGGACCAAACGACATCATGTCCTTCCTCGTCAAAATGTTTCTTTTCCATACGCTACATGCGTAAATTAATTCCAAGAAAATTTTCAAAGAGTAAAAATCAAATTATTTCAGAAGAAAGAAAAGAAGATAGCACCACCTTCCATTCTTATTATTTAAAAAGAAAAATGTTTGTTTTTTTTTGAAAAGAAAATTTTATTTGACACCATAGGGTCAGTTTACGAAATTTGAAAACACATTTTCCATGGTTTACACAAACAATTTATACAACATAGTCAATATGATTCGCGCAATGACATTCGTTCAACACAAATTCATTATTGCAATTCACAGTTTTAAAATCATCAAGTCACAAGACATCATTGAATACGGTTTGGTCAATGGTCACGACAAGTTTCGAAAACAATACCCACTCATGGATAGTGCAAGCAAGTATCATACACATGCTAAAGATTCGATAGTCTAGGCCACCTAACACTCTGGGTCAATTCAATCTCACAATGAGTCGAGTGCCTCGAGGGCAACCACGACCTCCAAGCTTCATTCATAGTACAACATACACAATGACACTTATTCATATCTCATAACCGAGAACAATCACAGCAATTGTTATAACAATGCCGAAAATATCATACATACCAATCTTCCCAAAAATGAATACATCATTAGCTTTCGAAGCCAGTACATCTAACTGTAACGGTTTTAAGTTTCCAATACATAACTACATATACGTGAACTCTCCTAGAGTTCTAAATCGAAAGTAATAGCTAAAGAATGCACAATCACAACGTCGGTGATAAGATAAAACCTTGAGGCAATAATAACCTCAATCCAATAAACCTAAATCTTGAAATCCTCCTACTTACTAGTACATGGACGATAATGGTATGAGGTTTCTAAAGACATAGGGCCCACTTCCCAGAAAGTTTCAGAACCAAGGTGAAATTACCATTTTAGCCCTAGCTATTAAAGCTGCCTTTTTCCAAAATTTTATAGCTACACTAAATTGAGTGTATCTCCTAATCCGTGCGTCCGCAAAGGTCAAAACGACCACTAAAATCTAAGTTTGTTCAATATCTAGAACTTACGGTTTTACATATTTAGGTGTTGCTATATAAGTTTTTAAACTTATTACTCATTCAAATTCTGGTCTCAGTCTTTGACTAGTTTTGCCATTTCGGTGATATCTCATTTGTCAGGCGTCGGTATGACTCCATTCGAATTCCTATATGTATCTAAGATATCTTCCCACATCTTAGTCCAATTTCCCCAGGTCTGCATAGACCAAAATATTTTGAAACGTATCCAAAAAGCTACTATCCCAAAGCAATCCCCAAAGAAATGTTTTTTTACAAAGTTTTGTAGTTTACGAAAACGAACGTAATTTGAAATTTATTGATGCTTTGAATGTGAAACCAATTGGAGGTAATAGCCCTAAGAGTCTCCTACAGGTACCATAGTTCTCTTTTGAAAAGTTAATATAAAAATACGGAGTTATACTCCTTTTCCCAAAAGTGTTCAAGATTCGACTAGTTTTAGTAAAACGACGATATCTCACTCATCCGGAAGAGTTAAAATTCTATCCAATTCATCACATGTATCTTGGACATGTACCAACATCTCAATTGGCTTTCCTATGTGCCTTATGACAAAAAATAATTCACAATCAACCCCACAACCTACTGGTTACAAACTGCCGTAAAAATCAGCTTTAGAATCTAAACAAACACCATTTTAACTTCTTCAAACGCCAATACAAAGCCATACCCAATGACTTAACACTCTTTCAAACACATCAACACATGGGTTTACAGACCCAAGCATTTCAAGTCTTACTATGTAGAGGTCGACACAAAATAATCAACGCATAACATACCAACTATATTCGAAGGCTTCAAAGATAGTCGTTTCCAGACGACTTGTTATGCGAGAATAAGTTAATAATCATTTTCCAAGACAATGAAGGGTTATGGGATGACATATAAAAGCCGCACTCCCATTAATCGAAAAAATTCAAAACAATAGGTTACGACACAACATATGCGAATTAAAAGCAACGGGAAATCATTCGTACTCAGAGTCGAACAATAAATCACCCAATAGGATCGACAAACCATGACGAATCAACATCATCGAAAGATAAGAAGTAAAGTTGCAAAAAGTTTCAAAGACAATCATGTAGCAACGATGTTTTCATTATGTATCAAAATAATTTTATCATATCGCATCGAGATGTTTAAAGAAATTAAACTCTTTGCAAGAAGAAAATATCGAAACATATATAACCGTACATTATAGAACGGATGCCGTATATATATATATATATGCTGATTTGTGCTTTTATGTGCTGTTAAAGGGTCTATCGGTGTGTTAGGTTGGTCGGTGTGTGTAGATTGTGTGTTTTTGTTTTTATAAATATATATATATTAATTACTACTTGTACCAAGGTCAACCAATGGTTACGCACACATATTATGCCAATAATAGTATATTACCTCATAAGGTTCGTTTCTTAAAAGGATCCGGGAATGATTGCGCGCCAGGATATCGGACAACGGTGAAAGACTCGTGAAAACTATTTTTCAATCAACAGTTGTAGTCCGCAAGTTTTGTTAAATGACTTAGTTACGCTAACAACTCGTGACTACTGATTCCACTATGTAACACCCCCAACTACGTTTTATCGCATCGGAATACGACGATTGGGGTGCCCTACTTCATAATACATGCACACGAGTCTAGTAACGTTCAAAAGATAAGTTTATAAAACCACAATCTTACGATTTATTTGACAAGATCAAAGTTCAAATCAGCTCCCAATACAAATTTTAGAAATTATTTCGAAAAGTCACAACACAACCTGTGATTTCCTTAAAACATTTATTTAGTTATGACACTACTTCACGAGCACCGTCCCTTGTTATCAGATGTCCGTCTCCAATCCCAGCCATCTTCAATCAATTAACTTGAAGAACATGCCTTAAATCGCACAACAAAAAGTGATGTGTATCAATAGAGCATTAACATATTTATATCTAATATATATATAATAAATTCCGAACACAAGTATCATTTCTCAAAATCATCAAGACATAACGATGTGGATCAGACAAAGTTATAGGGGGATTATTATAAGCCTCATTACATTAAACGTTACCATATAATAAAAATGCACACTATACACCCTCGCTATGAGTGCATATTACTCTCTATACAACGTATCCGTAGTGTCATTTTCACGACACATGACGATAGCCAGTCGTTACGGATTGGAGGTGACAACCTTCAAATAGTACTATTTCATGTATAAGCGTCTACCATTACCCGGTAGTTAAGAATTCATGATTTCCGCGGGTCTTTTATCTAGCGAGTTAAGCTAACTTATAATAATCAAGACTACTAGCATACATTCGGGTCCCTTGTGTTCTATTTTTAAAAATAAGCATGTTATCCGCCTCACGGGTTTATAAAACAATTAAAGTATTAAAATGCGATGCTATGAACTCACCTTGATCAACGATCATGATCAAATAAACTGAATATATCACAAACGAAGCAGCAACGATCTCGTCCACGACCTATAATTATATTGCTCGATTATAATACGTATAAAATACGATCAACGAGGCGTACATCGTTACGACGAAAACATATATATATTTATATATGCACACATACATATATGTGATGAGAAATCGACTTGCGCGTCCTAACCTTATCACTTAGTATTTTTTTATTTATATATATATACTATTTTCCATCCAATCGTATACCATTTCACTTTATTGAATCTTTTTATATTCGGTAAGTTTTTATTTTTAGAAAGTTACTATTTTTATACTTTTCATTTTTAGAATTGACCAACGGTCTCAAAAGTAATTACTTACAGTAATATATTAATCGATATTACTTTATAATCGTAATCACCTTCATAGTTCGTTAATGTTTACTAATGTCTTCGTTGACTTTTACATTTGACTTTTATAAAGTATATTTATTTTACAAGTCTGACCCGACCAAAACGACCCACTAAATCACATTTTCACGACTCGGGTTTTAAATAAAATTTATGCGAAACGATATTCCGAACAACGTTTTAGTTTTAGCCGAGACTTGAAACTCGACGGAAAATAACCAAAATACCCTTACGAGAATCTGTTGAACTTTATATTTTCATTAATAATGCAGAAGTTTGACTTTCGTTTTTAACCCGTCATATTACATTTTCACGACTTTGACCAAAAAGAGATTTTATGTAAAACATCATTCCGAACAACTTTCGTGTTTCGCCAGAAGGCCGAAACGGACCCGAAAGTGCTCAAACGTCAAATTATCAAACTGTCAGATTTAATATATATATATATATATATATTAAAATGACTTATTTTTCTCCTAAAGTATATATATCGATCTAGCTTCAGTTTCTTCGTTATTTGGAGTTAGAAGTTCCATTTTATATCAAAACGACCGCATTACTCGTTTTCGAAAATCTCGAACCCCGAATTACCCATTCAGTTTTCTGGTCAAAATGACCCGTTACAAAATGCGTTAAAACTCGTTTTCGACCCAAAAACTCCTCAAAAGTACATTCAATATGTCTTATAATTTCATACTAATCCTACTTTAACATCAATATCTCTATATTCTAAACCCCATAAGTTTTAATCGATTTCACCACACAAATACATATTTACGTAAATCAAATCAAATGAATGCAATAATCGAAATAGACCAAAATAATAGAAAGGCTCACAAGGCTACGCGGAGCAAAGTCGGAAAATAAAAGAGTTCGTCTTGTTCCCTTGTTCCTAGCCGCGGCTCAAAACCAAACCAACCAAACCAAAACTAAACTTGAATCAACCCAAATCAACCCAAATAGTTTTCAATAAATCAAACACACCCTTGTGTGTGTCTTGAACCCGGTTCGAACCCAAAAGAAAGAAAGGGATTAAGAAAACACTTTCCACTTGGTTTTATGTTACCTTTATCATTTTTGGATAGTGATTAAATGGGTTTGATGATTAAAATTTTTGGTTTGTCTTGTTTTTTTTGTGTTGCCGTTCGAAGAGAGCAAGGAAGCAAGAGAAGAAAATTCATTTGCTTTATGTGTTATTATGGGTGACATAAAAGTCCATGTTAGGTGATTATAGGAAGCAACAAAGTAATCATTTCTCTTATGGGGACTCAAAATGTTGAGTGTGCAAGTGGGTAGTAACCTGCGGCTACACATGAGCTAGGAGGGCAATTCATCATTTTTTTTCTTTTTTTTACTAATTAAAAGTATTGTTTAACATTTAAATAAAAGTAACTTGTACCCAATTTAATTAAAACGCGAGCTTTGGCCAAGGTCGAGAAACAAAGACAACACGGTTTATAAAATAATATTTTATGATCAATAAGATAGTAATAAGATTGCTCGAAACGATTAACGAACGCGCGGTAAAACGTCGACTCGCGAAACGTCAAAATAATAAATTTCAAATTTCCGTTTGTAATAAAATACGAAAATAATTATTTACGACGGATAAAAATTCAAATGTCGACGTTCGCTTACAAGAACTCGTAAAATAATAATAATGACGTCGAACTAGCGATCGTCATCCGTATCGTGAAACTCGGGTTGTTACATTCCACCCACCTTAAAGGAGCGTCGTCCCGGTGCTCGTTCTTTTTTACTCGTCTTTTCGTTTGTTCGGGACACAATAGCTTCTCATTGCTACGCGGGTTCGTGCGTTCGTAAGTAAACAAATGATATAATTCCCACTCGTTTTGACTATTCCGGATAGAAAGTCAATCGAAACAAATAGTAATTACACCACAAAATATAAATACGATCGTAAAGGCTCTTATCATAAGAGGCAGAAAACAAATCGCAAAAATGTATTCGACAAAATCGAATCGCGGTGTTCAGACCTTTATAATCGCGCTCTTCAAAAGAGATAATATACGTCGCAAAATAGATTCAATTAAGATAATCATTACGTCGCTCTCACGAGAAGTTTTCCAAAATAATGATCGATCCAAACTTAGTTGGGGATCATAAAAACAACAAAACCAACAGCATCCCGGTTATCAAACACAAGATTGAAATTTACGTCATTAATTAAATTAAAACATATGTCGTTCACAAAACCAAGATAGACGCTAATAATTAAAACTTATATGTATTCATATCCGTATCCAAATTAAAATACTCATCATTATCCAAAGGCAAAATGAACATCGCCCTCCCGATCTCGTTTAACAATGCACCACCGGTTGCGAGAAATAACCCGGAGTACATACGTCTCCATCAAACTTGATTTAATGCCATTGCACATAATCACATAAGCATTGAATCACCTATTGGTCAATTAAAATGACTCTACACTTCTACCTAGCTTACCATCACGCTTAGCAATTTCATGCTTATCGTGCGGGTTCACATCTAACCGGCTAGATTACTCACTACACCTGGCTCGCCGGATGGCCAAGCCTTTTTGGGTAGTGATCTCGACTAACTCACAGTCAGGTTTTAGCCAACCATGATCACGCTTGTGGGCTTAACACGCCACAATCGACAATGGTCTACCAGGCTTACGTTCTTCTCAACCCAACCTTCGTCTACTTCGGGTAATTATACTTACTCACTCACGTTCTAAGCTATATCTTGGCAAAATGGAAGCGACCAATATGCTCACTACCATTCAAGAGCACATATCACATAAGGCACATAGAGCACATAATTTAGTGGCAATAATCCCACTATATCACATATTGTCAAAAGACAAGTTTGAAAACAATCAAGAGAACAATTGAGCATCATGGGCTCGATACTCGTTTGATGAAAAATAAAAATCCTAATGTTTTCCACATCGTGACTAACATAGTCGACTTGGTCCCAATACATCGTGCTACATCTCCGACGAATATAATCATCAAATCAAATTAATTACTCGCATTCCTAATCTAATACCGTTCGGCTTAAGGCATTAGTTACTTCGATCGTTCCTCTAGGATGGAAACGGACGTTACCATTCGACTGAAATCTCCAATCTTTTCGCTTTTTCATCCGCACAAAAGTCAGTATGTCTCAGAGTAAGGGCCACTACACTTAACCATAGGTTAAGTATCGTATAGTGTCTCATTCAAATCCTTGACGATTAAGGTATGTCACAACTACACTACCACTACTCTCCAATTCGTGAAATGAAGTCTTCTTCACGGCCATCAGTTGATATGTCAAAGGCAACGCACATCTTACATAGGAGAAGTCTTCTCCATTTCTCCTTTCTAACCTCGGAATGATCCTTCTCAGCTTCCACCCACCTTAGGAATTTTAACATCTCCAAGAAGATCCCTTCTCAGTGTCGGTATCAGGTTTACACCCTTGATAGCTCAAATCTATCATTGCTTGCTAGCACACAGACTATACTTGGTCTTGACACGTCTTCATAACAATCACCGCTCTTAAATACTACGAACTAAATATCACTCATTTCTAGACACACTCGTTCCGAACAATACCGTAGGTATTTCTGCTTCGGAACGACTCGGTCATAATGACTCGCATGAGACTCTCTCCATGCAGTTAATGGGAGTAGGGTTACTTGCATAAAATCCATAGCAGGGTAAAAATATTTTCTTTCTCCGAAAGTTTGACCCAAACATTTATCTCAATTACCAAGCGTTTTAATGGTGACGATTTATCTGACATAGCGTGGTTCTTCCTAAATTATGCATAGTTGATCAGGTTATGCATAATTGAGGACCAAACGACATCATGTCCTTCCTCGTCAAAATGTTTCTTTTCCATACGCTACATGCGTAAATTAATTCCAAGAAAATTTTCAAAGAGTAAAAATCAAATTATTTCAAAAGAAAGAAGATAGCACCACCTTCCATTCTTATTATTTAAAAAGAAAAATTGTTAGCCTCATAATATTGAGCCGAACAGGAAATTCGTTCATTACGTGTACGAGTCTCGGTCATTTAATTAGTTAATGTTGTAATAGTATAATATCGGGAATCGGGCTCGATAGTTAATCTAATATTGTATATGTTTCGGGTTTAATCCTAAGCAAAACCCGAGCCCGGGTCCTAGTTAAATATCCCGCGCGTCATTTAACGCGACGGGGTATATAAACTCTTTTCTATTTAGAAAAGAGTTAGTTGTTCAAATAATAAATCTTTTCCTTTTCCTAAACTCTCTCTCTCTCTCTCTCTCTTCTTTCTCTCTCTAAAACAACTCACCTCCTTTCTCTTTTCTAGATCAAATTCGTGTATGATATATATGTTATGAAGTGATTACGGGATCCTACAATTGGCATCAGAGCTTCAAGGGTGGATTTGTGTTTGATTCTTGTGGTTAATTAGCAAATTTCGTGGTCCATTTTGAAAAAAAAAGCCCATGGCTCACTTTTGATTTTGGCTTATTTGTTGGTTAATCTTACTCTCTACTTGTTCTACACATCAAAAGGTTAGATTGTTACAAATTTCGTGTGTAATACAAGCTTAAAGTTCGAAATATAAGCTTTTAAAGCTTAGTGTTCTTCGTGGAGGGTTGCTCAATATTGGACGATTTACAAGGTAATACGAGTTAAGGTGTGCTTAAACTTGATGTACTCACAAAGTATTACATGTTTCTAACTCAATTCGTGGCTAGAAAGTTCATTGGGTGAATATTTGCAAAATTCGTCCCTTGCATTCTTCGTGGCGGTTTGAATAGAAAGGGGACAAGTTCCACAAATTTAGGAAAAAGTCAAAGCCGAGTTGCTGGTCAAAGGCGAGTTGCTCACATAGCCGGCGAGTTGTCAATAGGTTTAGCAGCGGTTTGCTTATTTTAATTAAGGCGGCGAGTTGCTAAACTGCGAGTTGCTAAACGGCGAGTTGCTAAACGGTGAGTTGCCAAACGGCGAGTTACCAAACAGCGGTTTGAGTATTTTATTAAGGCAGCGAGTTGCCAAAAGAAGCAGCGGTTTGATTATTCTATTACACGGCGGTTTGCTTACACTAGCAGCGGTTTGAAAAAAAAAAAAAAGTATCCAGACGACACCTTTTTTAGCGACACTTTTTTTACCGAAAAAGTTGAGTAATATGTAATTTTTTATATAGCATTTATAACTTATTTTTACATCAAATTCAAATTTTGGTAATAGTTCAAGAAGGCGGTTTGCTCAACACCTAACGCAGCAGTTTGATTTATAAAAAAAAAAAAAAAAAAAAGAGTATCCAGACGACACCCTTTTTAGCGACACTTTTTTACGGAAAAAGTTGAGTCATATGTAATTTTTTTATATAGCCTTTTTAACTTATTTTTACATCAAATTCAAATTTTGGTAATAGCGTAAAAATTTTTTTCGGTCGACACCTTTTTAGCGACTTTTTTTGGGAAAAATTAAGTAAAATAAAAAAAATTTCTATAGCATTTTTAGCTTATTTTTACACCAAATTTAGATTTTGGTAATAGGGTAAAAATATTTTTTTTCATAATCCAACTGCGTCGAATTCCAAACAAACCAAAACCAAAACCATCGAGAAGGACTTAAACTGCATAAATCATTCACAACAAACAAACCATTAACTAACAATCGATTATTCATTCACGGTTTGTCTATTGATTTTGTAAAATCCCGTTAATTCATTATCGGTTTTGATCATAGACGAGTAAAATCCCGTGAACGTGAATTGCATACAACCATAACTTCAATCACATCATATCCACTTAAGATCCAACAAAATCTTTCACACTTCATATTTCATAACAACTTTCATTAATCATGTTCTACTTTCCAGTTTAACACATCCTCAATAGATAGCCAAATGACACAACAATATCATGGCAGCTGGTAAAAAGATCGTCACCACCGATGCCTTGGGACCAGTAAGATATTCTCAGTGGCGTTCGCGTTTTCTACGATACCTTGACACTAAATCGAATGGTGAATATCTGAGGAAGTGCATCTTTGAAGGTCCATATACGCCCACGAGCGTACTCATTGCAGCTGTTGCAGCAGCAGAAAACATTCCACCAGTAGCTGCACATGAAGAAGCTGAGACAATACACAACATGACAACAGAGAACAAACTTTACTTTCAAGCTGAAAAGGAAGCTATTTTCTTGATTTTGACTGGTATTGGAGATGAAATTTACTCAACTGTTGATGCATGCAACACAGCTAAGGAGATGTGGACAGCCATTGAAAGGCTACAACAGGGTGAATCGTTGAACGTACAAGATGTAAAGACCAATCTGTTCTGGGAATTTGGGAAGTTTACTTCTCGAGATGGAGAATCCATGGAGTCTTATTACTCCCGGTTTTATAAACTGATGAATGAGTTGACAAGGAACAACTTGCAAGTTTCACCAATGCAAGTGAATGTTCAATTTCTTCAACAACTTCAACCAGAATGGTCAAGATTTGTGACGGTTGTCAAGCAGAGAGAGGAAATAGACACAGTCTCATATCACAAGCTGTTTGACGTTCTGAAGCAGTTTCAAAACGAAGTTTATGATATCCGTTCTGAGAGATTAGCCAGAAGTGCAAATCCGTTAGCACTTCTTGCGGCTGCTCAACCATATTCAGATAACTACTATCAGGCACCAAAACCTCAAAGATCGAATGCACCATCATACATGCAATCTTCTTCCACACGACCCAGGGTAGCGAGACTACCAGACCAAAGGCAAAGAGATCGCCAAACCAGTTACTCCTCAATCTGAGTCCGTTTCTGAGGAAGACAGTGATCCAGAACAAGCTCGGAGGGATAAGGATATGCAAAAGAACTTGGCACTCCTTGCTAAGTATTTCAAGAAGCTGTACAAACCTACCAACAACAACCTTCGAACTTCTTCAAACTCCAGGAACAAGACTGAAGATACTACACCAAGGTATAACAACGACAATCAGTCAGGGCAGTTTGGAAATCAAAGGACGATGACAGTTGCTGGGGCTAGGGAAACAGTAGGCAGTCCGGTAGTGCAACAAAATGGGATACAGTGCTTTAACTGCAAGGGATTTGGACACTATGCCAGGGAATGCAGGAAGCCATAAGCGGTGTTAAAGAATAGCGTTATTACAAGGAGAAGATGTGGGATGTGCTTACAAGCTGAACAAGGTGTTCCACTTCAGTGAGGCAAGCTGATTGGCGAGAAAACGGTGAAGAGATTGATGAAACATATAAAAAATAAACAAGAATTGGAAGCAATTACAGCTTACATGGCAAAGATTCAGGAAATCGAGTCTCACCCTGAAGATCCAGTTCTACTCTGTCAGCCATTGGAAACAGGTACAAACCTTGATGAAAATGATGATGTTTGCCGTTGTGAGACGACATTTCTGAGCCAACCTGAATCTATTAACGACACATATGTTTTGGAGAAGGATGTATAGCAATGTCTTCCTGATTCATACAAAATATATTGTACTATGATAATCGAAGGTTGAGTTAAAAATGCGGCTGATGTGTTGATGTGAGTTCTGCTGCGCTTGCTAATTTAATTGCTAATTTGACTTTGATACGGAGGAACATACGGTATTATAGCATTAAAGGAAAGCAAACGCATCATTAAACTCAAGAAAACTTAAGGAGTGCGAAAAACTAAACTTGATGAGACTAGTAGGGCTCTAGGGTGAGGCTACTAGCAGATCGAGATAGTTGTCTGATTGCCACTTCAGAAAAACAGACTGAAGCTTGATGAGTTAACGCCTTAATAAACCCGAACGACGTGATTTTAAATACTATCAAAAAAACGTTAAATGAAACTCTAGGACTATTAGCTCTTAAAGACATTGACAGCAACAAGAGGGTTTAAAAAACAAAACCAAACTCTGAAATTTCAGTTGGTCAATCAGAAACTCGATGAGCTAGTCAAAAGAGTCTGTTAAATAGGTCACAATTTGAAAGGTCAACTCAAAGAGAAAAGTAAGGTTATTTCGGATTTAAGGTTAAGAAGAAAGCATTGGACACGATGATTGAAATGACAACAAATAAGGTTTTTAAATGGAAATTCTTATATAACCGCAATCGTCAATCAGCACATTCACATGTTTGCACCAATATGCGCAACGGTAATGGTAGATCAACCTTGCTTAATCCAAAGTACCTCCAAGATAGCTCAATTGAAAAGCCTCGTTTGTATAGATCCCATATGATACTTCTGAATCCCCCCCCCCCCCCATACAAAACAGATTTTACCCCAATGTGAAGAGACAGGACTCTTGAAAAGGAGGTTAGATCAAATAGTGGATAAAGACAAGTGGAAACCATATGATTAATCATATCAAAACAGTATTTTGAAAACTTTCAAACCACCATCCCAAACCTATCTTGATCAGTTGAAACACGCTAAAGAAGTTAGGAAGACAATGTGGAGAAAAACATTTGTTAGAACAAAGCCAAACATTGCTAAAAACGTTGCCTTTCTACCCGTTTCTAAATACATTAGTAAAAGTAGACAAGTTTATAACGAAATGACAAACAACTTTTTCATTTTAGAACAATTGTGAACAAGCTTGGTCTAATCATACTAATAGTGCATTTTCCATAACCCAACTGCTAGAGTATGGAGTTTTGATCAAAACCTTATTAATACCTCTTTCAAACAAAACTATACTGGACAATCATTGTTTTGTTCTATGAACTAAAAACTGAAAATGCATGACGATTTGGAGAGGACGTTAATCCATTAAAAAGGAGATTGACGAACTTGAATCAGAAAAAAGGCTAGATTTTCAAACATATATGATCTACTTCTCGAAGAGTGTGTGTCTAAAGTTCGTCTACATGTTCGTTTATTTGCATTCTCTGCCCCTCTTTTCTCTGATTTAAATGCTTAATACTGAATTACAATCTTGTATCTTCATAAGTCAAGGAATGTGATGTCTTGCACTAAAGCTGTCAAAACCAAACTGAATTGTTAATAATGAAGTTCTAATAAGCTTTTAAAGATTTGCTAAACTAGAAAAAACACTCAATTTCTCTTGAACTGTCTTTACTACATTGTAAAGAATGATGAAAACAACCCAGTTTGCATAGGAAAAATGCTTCAATGTAATTTCTGAAAAGAACGTGAACAATATCATGAAATACAAGATTTGAAAGCTCAAATGCAAGACAAGAACATAGCAATAAGTGAGTTAAAGAAACTCATCGAGAACTGCAAGGGAAAGTCTGTGGAAACTCAGTTTAATAAACCATCTGTTGTTCGACAACCAAATGCTCAACGAATTCAAAACCATCAATTTTATGGAAAACCGACTCCTTTTTCAATTCTCCTGAAATGAGATAGTTTTCAACGAAACAGTCGGTTATAAAACTATGTGGTTCAGGACGGTTTGTTTACTCAAGTCACTCAACATACTTAGGCCTCAGATTAGAAACAAGCAGTTCGAAACAACCAAATGTGATTGCACCTGGCCCCTTCTGGAATTGCCCAAAGCATGTGTCACATCATGTCACCCAAGGGAAAAAGTTGGCTCAAATTGGACTATGTGTTCATAATACTAACTAGAGAAAGCTAAGAAATGTGCACAGCTTTGAAAGGACAAAGTTGTAAATGGAAAACCTAGTTATAATTAATCTGCTAGATTCCCAACATACTAATGGTTGCAAACCAAAACCTAGGAATTGGCAAGCATCAATGAGTAGTCGGGGTTTCAAAAAAGATGTTCACTTAGGAGAACATAGGAAACAAAAGCCTTTTTAAAGTTCAAGACTTTGCATATGTCCTACATGAAAATAGGTAGCCTTTACACTGCAAATCTGATGAATTGCGTCTTAGAAATACCTCTCTAAGTTAAATCCTCGTGCTTCTGCACAGATTAAGGACGCAAAATTCCATAACATAAACAAGAGATATGTGCCTATTGAAAAAAGGCAAGTGAATCTAGAAAACCAGAAAGACTGATCCCCATAAGGCATAGTTTTCACACAAAAAGACTTACCATTGTCCCTGAGAAAAAACAAAGGACTCCTAGATCTTGTCTTAGGTGGCAACCAACGGGTAGAATTCTCAAGACTGTTTGTCTTAGGTGGATTCCCACAGGAAAGCTACTCAACTCTTGCACGGGCAAGGTTGAAAAGAACCCACACATGGTTCAATAGTAGATATCCCTCATATTCATGCATGCAAACAAACTCTGGGTTTAAGTGCAGGTACATCATCATTGGTCTAAAAAGCTACAAAGAATTGACTTAATGCGATGCACTACATAATGCAAAGCAGGAAAAATCTCAGAGTGTGGTTTGCTTAAATTTACCTGATATATAAGAAACCCGTAGACAGAATGGTTCACAAAAGATGAGTACCTCTGAATGGACGTCTGCTGAAAATAACACTTCAGGCCCCGTTCCTCAATGTTTAAAAGATGTTTGATCGCAGCAGATCAAGCCTCGGTCTTCATGGCAATGACGTTTGAACAACGCAGTTCAAGCCTCGTTCTTCATCAAATGATGTCTGATCACAACAGTTCAGACCTCGCACCACAACGACAAGAGATGTCTGTTGAAAATGTCTCTTCAGGCCTCGTTCCTCAAGGACAAAAGGCGTCAGATTATGACAACTCTGACCTGCGTTTCGCCCCCAAGACAAATGTTGTTCCTTAGCAGGGAAAAAGCCTGAATTCGGTCACAACAAGGGTTAGAATTTCTCTTCAGTCCTTTACTTGAAGAATATTACAATCCAACACACGATCAAGCTGAGGAAAACAACAATGATCAAGCACCGAATGCATCGTTTCAAGAAGCTAAATTTGTCAATCCTTTTTGTACACGGGTACAAGAAATTGGTGAGTCTTCCTCACGCAACATTGATAATACCGATGTGCATTCATTTCAACCACAAAGTCATGATTTCCGATGGACCAGAGATCATCCATTAGAACAAGTTCGTGGAAAAATAATCCAAACCATGCCAGTTTCAACAAGGACAACAGTAAGCTTGCCACAGATCCTGAAATGTGTATGTTCGCGCTCACAGTGAGTATTGTTGAACCAAAGAACATTAAGGAGGCAATGGCTGATTCTGCATGGATCGAAGCAATGCAGGATGAACTTCATCAGTTCGACAGACTAAAAGTCTGGGAACTAGTCGACAAACCATTTGGCAAGATGATTATAAAGCTAAAGTGGTTATGGAAGAACAAGAAGGATGAAGATCAGACTGTAATTCGCAACAAAGCACGACTTGTTCTTAAAGGTTATGTCAGAAGAGGGGTATGGATTTTGATAGAATCATTTGCTCTAGTTGCTCGCTAGAAGCGGTTCGGATTTTTGTTGCCCACGCAGCACACAAGCTCTTTTCCAAAATCTAATCAGATGACGTGGAAAACGACATTTCTTATCGGTCCACTGAAGGAAAGAGGTTTACTTTGCTCAGCTGGAAGGGTTCGTTTGATCCAGGATCATCTTAGAAAAAAGTCTACTTCTAAGAAAGTCTTTGTATGATTAAAAAGCAAGCTCCAAGAGCTTGGTATGATGAACATATTAAAACTTCCTGATGATCCAAAAAGCTTTACTAAGGTAAAATTTGACCAACTTTATTCAAGATAAAATACGGGGAGGATATTCTACTTGTGCAGATTTACGTTGATGACATAATTTTTGGGTCGACAAATCCTAAATATTCAAAACGATTTGAAAAGTTAATGCACAGTAGATTTGAAATGTCCTTAATGGGGGAGATGAAGTTCTTTTTAGGACTACAGATCCACCAGTCCCCAAAAGGTATTTTTATCAATCAGGCCAAGTACGCTTTAGAAATTCTGAAAAAGCATAATATGGACAATTGTCACTCCATTGGTACACCATTGGCTACAAAACCCAAACTAGATGTAGACTTGAGTGGAGAACCCGTAGACCAATCTGATTATCGTAGTAAAATCGGGTCACTCATGTACTTGACATCTAGTAGACCAGACTTAGTGCAAGCAGTATGCTATTGTGCACGTTATCAAGCACGACCAACACAAAAGCACCTCAAAGAGGTTAAAAGAATCTTTAAATACCTAAAGGGTACCATTAACATGGGACTCCTTGTATCAAGGATTCTGGCTTTGAACTAACAGCAGTTTTAGCACGCTGATCATGCCGGATGCATTGATACTCGGAAAAAGCACTATGGAAGGGATACAGTTCCTTGGTGAATAAGCTAGTAAGCTGGTGTCAAAGAAACAAAAAAAATGCACTGCGATGTCTTCAGCAGAGGCAGAGTACGTGGCGTTATCTGCAAGTTGTACTCAAGTAATGTGGATGAGGACACAGCTTCAAGATTATGGCTTCAACTACAACAAAATACCATTGTACTGCAACTCTCAGTCAGCCATAGCAATATCATTGCAACCCTCGTACAACATTCGCGACAAACCATCCATACTCGGTATCATATCATTAAAGAACATATTTAATAATGGTATAATGGAATTATTTTTTGTCAGAACTGAATACCAATTAGATGACATGTTACAGAAAGCCCTTCCGTTAGGATCGTTTTATAGTATCTGTCAAAGGATTGGTATGAGATTGTTAGGGATCACATAAATGGAACCCAAACAAAGAAGCTTTCGGTCACTCGGAAGTTACAAGACAAAAGTCCTAGCTCGAAGAATATGTTTAATGTTTATTGTGTATAAGGGCCAAGATGTATAAGGCCCAAATAGAAGACCTTTAGGCAAATCCTTTTAGTATAAATAGACCTAGTTGTAGTCAAAATTAGGTTAAGCTTCCCATGGAATGTATAGGGATTCCTACAATTGTATCATGAGCCTACAAGTTTGATGTATTGATTTTGGTTTGTATTTTTCTTCTATTGATTTCGAAAAACAAAAGGGTTTTTTTTTGTTTTTGATTATATGGTTTGCTTTTGATCTGATTCAAGATGGTTTATGTTTAATCAAATATCATTCAAACCATCTCGTTAGCAATCAACGATCTCGTGATTTTGTTCATTTGTTGCTCGTGTATTGTTAAGCAAAAAAAAGAGGTCTTTAAATTCGTGTTTTTGTGCTCTACGATACGTGCTCAACTTCGAACAAGAGAACCGAACGAGGGGAGAACTAGGACGATCGATCTAAGGAGCGAACTAGTCAATCGAACGAGTTGAGTCTTTGTGTATCGATCGAGTGGGAAATCTAGCAAGGTTCGAACGAGTGGAAGTCTTGGTTGGTTCGAACGAGTTCAAACTTAGAGGATCGAACGAGGGGAAGAAACAAGTGATCAAAACGATTTTTTTAAGCGTTCGAACAAAGTTGAATAGAACTGAGTGGATTATTCTTGGGTTGAATGAGTGGAGACTTCTCAAGGTTCGAACGAGGGCTTCGAACAAGACGTTCGTAACAAGACCTTCGAACAAGGCGATCTATCGAACGAGTGGTTCGAACAAGCAACCACTCGAACAAACTTCGAACCTAGACGACTTCGAACGAGTGGTATCGAACCAAGCAATTCGAACTAGCTGAAATCGAACGAGAGGTTCGATACTAGCAATCGAACGGAGCGGATCATTTCGAATTCGAACGTACGACTCGAACGAGACTGAATCGAACTAGGACGATTCCGATCTTAGCAGACGGAGATCCCCTCAGCCATATTACTGCTTCATTATATATCCCGAACAAGCAAAATATTTGTTTGTGTCGGATTGTTCTGATATTTTTATACCAGCTCGAAAATGGCCCAACGGTCAGGGACTCTTACTTCTTTGAGATAAGAGCCCTGTCATTTTTTGCATTCGGAGTCATTTACGGCCCTCAAAACTGCATTTACTGTTTAAAAATTTACCGATTCACAAACCTCACACCAAGTCAACAATTCATCAATTCACTTACGATCGATCATTTATTAAACTAACTTATTCAATGGCATCATATGAAGAAAACCAAAATTGCGCTCATGGTCCGAACTTCGTCCTCCTATGTTGGATTTGAAAGTGACTATGAATCTTGGAAGATTCGTATTTTTTTTTTTTAACCACAGGTTTTTTTTTAAAAACATTCGACATACAAAGGTACATTCGAGGGAAACCAAATGGGAAGCTTATATGGAAATCCATTCAGAATGGACCTACTCCTCACCCGATGGTCACAGATCCTCCACCTACTGGTTCTACTATTGTGCCCGCACCGAGGAAAAAGCTTGATTCTGAGTTCAATGACGAAGAAAACAAGCTCGAAATGGCTGATACTCAAGCTAAAATCATCCTCAGTCAAGGTCTTCCCCGACACATCTTCAACATACTCAATCAGACAAGCACTACTCAGGAGATTTGGAACAATGTAGAACTACTTATGCAAGGATCGGGAAGAACTCTACAACAACGGAAGGAAGATCTGTTTGATGAGTACGAACGCTTTCGTGCCATTGGAAACGAGTCCATTCATGACTACTTTGTGCGTTTCCACAAGCTTGTGAATGACATGAAGATTACTCAGCTCGAAATCCCTACTCATCAGATGAACACTAAATTTGTCAACAATCTTCCAGCCTATTGGGGTAAGTATGTGACTAATGTCAAACAGAACATGGATATCTCAACCACACCTTATGTTCAGATCTATACTCATCTCAAAGCCTACGAGCCTCATGCCAAAAAGACTCTCAAGAAACAGGAGCAGTCTACAAGTATTGTTGATCCACTGGCCTATGTTGCTCACACCACATCTGCACCTGCTCTTTCATCACCCTCAACTCCTAGTCCTCAACCTACTGCTCAGTCTCCGAATGACGCTTTGATGGCCACTATGACTCAGATTGCTAATCTCTTAAGTGGTTTCCAAAAGCAGTTTCCACCCACCAACAACCAGCTCCGGACTTCCTCCAACTCAAGGACTCATGCTACGGTGCATGATGGTCACATTGTTACTGAACCAAAAGAGTCTGATGGCTTCAATTCTGGCAACTGGTGCAAATACTTCATCATAATCTACACCTTCTTCTGTCTGTAACCTTTCGTGCAATAGGCGTGCGTTGTTCTTGTATAATAGTACCCAGGTCTTCTTCTCTTGTTTCTAAAAAAACCATGTAGTTCCAATCACCTCTTGCATTCTGGGTACGGTACATTAACACCCATTCCTCTTGTAGCTTGAATTGATGCAGTTCTTCTTGCATAGCTTCAACCAACTTTCATCTGCTAAGGCGTGGAGAGACTTTTCTTGGGGTTCCTCTTGAAGATAAGGAAACAAGCAAACAGCATGTTTGCTGATCTTTGTGGTTTAGTTCTATTTGCTTGTATAGAAAGACAAACAATGCTTGATGTTGGTTTGAAGTACTGTCTTGCTGCTTTCTGCTGGTTTCGAACGCCCAAGATCTTTTGCAATAATTTGACTTTGAGGATGGAATTCTTATGAATTCTTAGTGTGGAGTAGAGGGGGGAACATCACTGGTAGGGATCCCATGTTGTTGTAGTCAGTACTCCGCCTTCCTCAGCATCAAAAGAGTTTTGTTAGAGAATATACCATCTTTTGGAGTATCATCATCAGAGTCATGTAGGTGTATTGCCTAGTACTTTGTAGGAGGAGGTGTATTTAGCAGTTACTTAGAGTGAAAGTACTGTCAACATGTTCTTTTCCCTTTGCAAAGATATTCTCCTCTTTTCCTCTTCAAAAAAGCAATCCTTAGATCATCTTTATGAGATTCTTGGGCAAGAGATTTTTTGATGCATCAAATTACAAGCTCATCATGTAAAGCTTGTTCTTCAGAGGACAATGACACTTCTTTTGCAGCAGTACGTTCCTCCGGATGCATAGGCTGAGCTGTATGAACAATGAATTGATGGTCTCTAAATCATCAAATCATCACAAGAATATTCCGGGTTCTTTTGAATCAGCATTAGTTTTCTTTCCCTTACAGGAATTGAAATTCATGGATGGAGTTAAAAGGTCAAGATCAACATCATAATCAGGACCCTTTTCCCTTTTTGATTTCCTGATTCTCAGAAAGTTTCATGAAGACAGTCTTGGAAACCCGTTCTTGTGACCTGTTTAGACTATAAAAAAATTTGCTGTTAGTAGAGTATCCCAACAGATAGCCTTCTTCTGACTTGCCATCAAACTTACCCAAATGATCTAGAGTATTAAGTATAGTCAGAGAGCATCCAATAAGGTCTCATGAAAACTAATGTTTGGAGATCTTCCCAATCTAGATTTTCATAAGGAGTCTTCATTTGAGGTTTTGTCACCGACAACTCTATTAAGCACTTAACAAGCAGTATTGACATGCTTCAGCCCAAAACTTGAATAGGTAGAAGGGGTCTGCTAACATAGTTCTACCAGCTTCAATAAGAGTCTATTCTTTCTTTCTGCAAACACCATTTTGATGTGGTGTCCTTGGCATGCTATATTCTTCTCTTGATTCCCTTTCTTGCACAAAATATTCATAGTTGATTCTTGAATCTGTTCCATGATCACACCTGATGGTATTTACTTTGATGTCTTAGAGTTGTTTTCCAAACCCCAATCAAATCATGGAAGCATATCATATGTTTCATCCTTGTAGGCCAAGAAAATACACCTAACTGACTTTGCTTGCAGTCATCAGTGACACCAACAGTACTTTTTCTTGTTTATAACTCTCTACTGTACAGGTCCAATTAAGTCCATGTGGAGCAATTCAATGGGTTCTTCTGACAGTCCTTTCCTCAATCTTCTTGCAAGATGCCCTTTTTGTGCTGTTTAACTTTCTACTGCCAACCTGAGTGATCAAGCTTGAATGTCTTTGAAGGTAACCCTAACCAGATTGCTTTAACCAACTTGTTGATAATTTTTTGAAGTTGACATTGCCCCAGTCTTCGGTGCCATGGGACAGCTTCATTACCTCTGTTGTCCTTTGACCAACCAACAAGTGATTTCCACCAAGAGGGAATAATATTTTTAGATCCAAGCTGATACATCATTCTTTCTAGAGCTCCTAAGAAATTTCCAAAATCTTCATCACAAAACTTGTACCTTTGGAGATATGGATAAGACATTCGTTATCTGTGAAGAGACATTGTGTTCTTATCACAGATTTGAGAAAAGATAAGAGATTAAACTTGAGCTCTCCACATAGCTAACTTCTCAAAAAGTTATGCATGATGTCTGAATTGGTTCCTTTTCTGTGATTCTTCCACCTTTAGAGTCATTTCCAAAAGCTACATAACACCCTTTGAAACTCTTTTGTAAAATCAGACCATACTTGTCCTTGTCTACATGTCATTACTCCATAGGCATCCACTGTCAATGATAGCATTGTCACTTGAGGGGATCTTCTTCGGAGTGCCTTGTAAAACATTCCCAAAATGGCATTAGACTCTTTTAGGGACCCTCAAGTCATAACTGACTTGGATACCCTAATGGGAGTTACTATCAAATTGCTTGTGTGTGTAAGATCACTTTTACCCCTTTTCAACATTATTTAGTAGTTCCCTTTTTGGTTTCCTCATGTTTATTTGGATTTATCATTGCACTCATTTTTTGACAGTTTGTAGAAGTACTGCTTGGTTTGGATCCAACAGTACTGTCCTTTCTTTACCAGATAAGATTTACCACAATTTCTTGGGTCTTTGTGTCTATGAGGGAGTCCTTGTGGTATAGAGGGACCCTTGATGATGGTGCGATGAGTAATTGAGATTTAGGTCTTCTTTATCACTTGGATAATAACTTCCATCGGTACTTGGTGAAATACTGCTTGTGGTACTCTAATCTAGCCTAGTACCTTGATAAGTCCATTAGCAGTACGTTTAGACGGTACTGTTGGTGTTATTGTTGGTCTAGCAGTACTTTATCAAACCCATCCCTTGTTATTAGTACTGTGATGGAATTAAAGGAACTCCTTTTGGTGAGAGGTACCTAGAGTTTCTTGAGAATTACTATGGTTCACTTTTGGTTGTAGTTCACAAACTGGTCTTGTTTCCCTTGAACCCTGTGTTCCCTTGGTTTAGAGTTTGGGTGTGTTGGAAGTTATTTCATGTAGTTTACAGTCTTAATAAGATGATTAGGACTGTTAACCATACAAACTAATTTCACCCCCTTTGTCTCCCAAGTCCCTTTGTCCTTTACTAGATTCTTGACCAAACACTTGTTTTGACTGTTTGGTGACATGTTTTCAAAAGATGTTTCACTATTCTATTGGAGTTAAAGCAGTTTCTTTTGACTTTCTGAAACATCAGTCTCGTCATCAATCCTATCAAACCCAATCTTCAATTATGTCTTTTTTTTTCTATCAATTGCTGATTGACTAGATTTTGTTTTCTCTTGATCAAAACCTTTTATCTTCCTAATGGCTATTTCAATCGTATCCCTGTTAAAGGAGACATTTGCCTAGGTGGAAAATTATTACCTGTAGGTGGAGGTACTGCTTTGTGGCCTTTTCTCTTTTGAAATTTTCATAGCAGAACAGTCAAAGTTTCTTCCCAGATGACAATGGTTACTTGCAATACTTTGCTAGACTCAATCCCAAACCCTATTAATGACTTATCAAAGACAATTATCTTTGTTTGTTTAGGACTTCATTTGAAAGTACTGAAGCATTTGACCATTTTTCAAGTTTTTACTTTGAAATATCTCGTTCTTTTAAGCTTGATCATAATTCCTTTTGTTTTTCGTCTAGTTTCAATCTCTTATCTTTATATCTTATTCCATTTGTTCATACTTATCACCCCATTGGCATATTCATTCTTTTTTCATGTGTTTTATGCATGACCTCTAATGACTCTAAGCTCATTTGATATCCTAGAATTTTAGTCCTAGCTCTTTAAAATATTATCTCCTTTCAGTTTTTTGATAGCTATCCAAGCAATTTTTATAAGATTTACTCATTTTGGAACAGTATGGTACCTTCTGAGTTGTAGCCATCGAAGTATGAGATACTGGTGCAACATCTGCTTGTTGCTCCAGTCAAATCATCATGTTCTTCTTGTCCAAAGTGCATTGTGCTCGCATCAAACTCTATGCTCCGTCATCTTGTTCCAACTCCAGGCGAGTGCCATCATAGCATTTGTCACTGGTTCGCATCAAATTTTTTGGGTCCAATCAATATCTTCATTGTTGTCTGTTGCCACCAAGGCTTTTGAGTTTGAATCTTCAATAGCCACAATCCTCTTTTCATTACGACCATTTGCTCTGTTTTCCTGGTATTTAGCAAATCTACACTCTCTAGCAAAATGACCTAACTTTTGACAGTTAAAGCATTCAATTTTTGACTTATCAAAGGTAATCCCATTCTTTGGCTTGAGGTCAATGGGGTTCTTTCCTGTCTTCCTCATAAACTTCCTTATCCTTGCTGTTATCATAGCCACTTGCCATCGAATGTCAATTTCTTCCATAGCATCTTCATCAATTTGCAGCAGGTCTTCATCATCATGAGTTGTGGGCATAGATGCTTGTTGAGCAAAGAAGGAACATATGATTTCATCTGAGTGAGAAACACAGTTGGGAGCAGTTGACACCTTGCTAGAGATAGCTTGAGTATATCCTTTTGGGATATGTGCTGGTTCAGCAGTACTTTGTTTCAAAGTACTGCTTGACCTTCTGGTGGACAGAATAAGCAAATGTTGTTTGTGAGAGTTTGAATTTTAAAACAACCTTCAATCATGCTCATACACCTTTAAGTTGTTGTAGCGGTCATCAAAGTCTTAAACTTCGTCTAATACCAGGTAGTCCCCGAATCATGGGTAGCCACTACATGCACACAGATGGAACGGCTCTTAGAAACTTTCAAATGTGACATCTTCAATGGACACCGTAGCATCATGTAATTCAAGCTATGCTAAGAATATGCTGAACCTTTCTTATTGACTCAATCTAGTTCTTCCCTAGATCCAATGGTTCATGTCTCAATTGTTGTTTCAACAGGTTCTTTAGCATCCTTCTTGATACTTTCGTTTCCTCCAAATCTTGCTTTTTTATGGCTTGCATAAAGAATCTTGCACTACAGCATCATGAAATCTGAGAAGATGTCTATCAGGTTATGGCAGAAAAGCATATATTAAAGGGCTTTCTCATTGTGTCTTCTTGCGTTTGCAGCAAGTGAAGTTTTTGGTGCAGGACACCTGAGGGAGATGCGGATCAGGTTGTGGTTGTTTCCATTAGTGATTATGTCCCATAGTATGTGTTCAGTGATAGCGAATATACTGTCGGCATCTTCATGGACCATAGGTCATTATTCACCTTTTTGATTATAGGGTATTCTGAGTGCGAGTACGGACGTGGTGGGTGGGGATAGTTTCTGTTTCAGAATCTTTTATGAGTTTAGAAAGATTTCGTATTGAATTAAATGTTTCTTCAAGGGCAGAGTCTTATTCACAAGCTCTGATACACTTTGTTAGGATCGATATTCCTTATGAAACACTGATATAATGTCAAAACTAGGCGGTATCTAGTTGGCAAGTACGTTAGAAGATCACACAATGTTTCTAAACGTGTTCTTTTATAAAACTTTTGAATCTGCCATAAAGTGCTGATCCCGATAAAATTCTATTTAATTCTTTACTTCGTGTTTTTCTATGTTTTTTCTCGTTATCTGCTAATATTCTTCCTAGAGATCCTGTTATAAACATTAGGATAACCTCTAGTAGATGTACAGTCCTTGTATATCATAAACACTTAATTGATACTTATCACTAATAATTGTTACAATGATAAATGCTAATACAACCGTTTAAACTTTATAGTTCCTATATCCACGGCAGTACTTCGATCTTTGACTGGCAGTACTTTGACTTTTTCATTTAGCAGTACTTTGACTTTTTCGTGGCAGAACTTTGACCTTTTGACTTGTATTTCCCAACAAGACCATCATAGGATTTCTAGTATTTCTAAGAAAACAAAGTCTGTAACTGCGTGTAATGACAGTTCAAACTCCAGAACTTCGAATGAAAATGCTGTTTGTGCTGAATGTGGAACATGTGTGTTTAATTCTAATCATGATGCTTGTGTTTCTCGATACTTGAAAGACGTGAATGCTAGAACTAAGAAGCCTAATGTAGTGCCTAATCAGTGCTTGTAAAAACACAAGAGGAAAAGCGAACAAATCTGTTGCAACACCCCATAAGAAAACAGTTGCATCAGATACCACTATTCAGAAATCCAAGAGTTACTATAAGGAGTTGTATGAGAATACAAATCAGGAATGGAAATGGTGGATAGCTAAGAGATGTCCATCAGGTTATACATGGACACAAAAAGCCTAAGGACCAAAAAGATATGGATGCCTAAGATTAGGAAAGCTGATGAATCAACAAGTATTAGTCCCACTATAGACATTGTCTCTAGGATAACTATTGTCTTGAAGATATCAAAATTCCTTAGGATCCAATTTGTCCAATGTTCCATCGTCCCTAATTCTCTTGCAGATTGTACAATCATTAATTCAGTGTTGGGACTCTGGATGCACCAAAGACATGGAACGGGCAAATCTAGTTGACTCTGGATGCACAAAGCACATGACGGGCAATCTTAAGCTGTTGTGTAATTTTGTGGAGAAATTTCTAGGTACTGTTCATTTTAGAAATGATCAATTTGCTCTAATTCTTGGTTATGGATATCCGAATCAAGGAAATATCATGATCAAACGGGTTTATTACGTCGAAGGCCTCAATCAAAAACTTTTCTCGGTTGGTCAATTCTGTGATGCGGATTTAGAGGTTGCTTTCAAGAAATCTACTTGTTTTGTGAGAGATCTTCAGGGAAACAATTTACTAACTGGTAATCATGGATCTAATCTCTACACAATATCTCTTCAAGAGACAACTTTATCAACTTTAATCTGTTTCATGGCTAAAGCTTCACCAACTCAAGCATGGTTATGGCATCGAAGACTTTCTCATCTTAACTTCGATTACATCACCTTACTCTCAAAGAAAGACATTGTGACAGGCTTACCTAATTTGAAATATGTCAAGGATCAACTTTGTTCGTCTTGTAAATTAAGTAAAGCAGAAAGAAGCTCATTTAAGTCAAAAGTTGTTCCAAGTTCCAAAGGAAGGCTGAACTTGCTTCACATGGACTTGTGTGGTCTAATGCGGGTTATAAGCATAAATGGGAAGAAATATATTATGGTGATTGTTGATGACTATTCCAGATACACTTGGACTCTTTTTCTATGATCCAAGGATGAAACTCCAGAAGTTCTTGAAGACTTTCTCATGATGATTCAACGCAATCTTCAAGCTCAAGTTATTAGTGTCTGTACTGACAGAGGCACATGGTTCTTGAACAAGACACTCCATGCTTATTTCAAAGAAGAAGGCACTGAACATCAAACTTCCACTCCTTGAACACCTGAACAGAATGGCGTTGTCGAAAGATGGAACCGCACTCTTATTGAGGCTGCTCGAACGATGCTTTCAGCTTCTAAGCTTCTATTATCATTTTGGGCTGAAGCAGTTGCAACAGCATGCTATACTCAAAACAGATCAATCATTATATCGACTCATGGAAAGACGGCGTATCACATCATTAATGACAGGAAACCTTCAATAAAACATCTTCACATCTTTGGTTGCATTTGTTACCTAACTAGAGATGGGGATAATTTGGATAAGATGAATGAAAAAGGGGATCCATGTGTCATGGTGAGGTATTCTACTCAGTCGAAGGGATATCGTGTTTACAACAAGAGAACACGCTTAATAGTTGAGTCCATTCATACCAAGTTTGATGAAATTAAAGAAATGATGTCTGATCACAACAGTTCAGACCTCGCACCACAACGACAAGAGATGTCTGTTGAAAATGTCTCTTCAGGCCTCGTTCCTCAAGGACAAAAGGCGTCAGATTATGACAACTCTGACCCCGTGCCCCCAAGACAAAATGTTGTTCCTACAGCAGAGAAGACAGATTCGTCACAACAAGGGTTGGAATTTCTCTTCAGTCCTTTACTTGAAGAATATTACAATCCAGCACACGGTTATGCTGAGGACAACAACAATGATCAAGCACCGAATGCATCATTTCAAGAAGCTGAATTTATCAATCCTTTTTGTACACGGGTACAAGAAATTGGTGAGTCTTCCTCACGCAACATTGATAATACCGATGTGCATTCATTTCAACCACAAAGTCATGATTACCGATGGACCAGAGATCATCCATTAGAACAAGTTCGTGGAAATCCAACCATGCCAGTTCAAACAAGACGACAGCTTGCCACAGATCCTGAAATGTGTATGTTCGCGCTCACGGTGAGTATTGTTGAACCGAAGAACATTAAGGAGGCAATGGCTGATTCTGCATGGATCGAAGCAATGCAGGATGAACTTCATCAGTTCGACAGACTAAAAGTCTGGGAACTAGTCGACAAACCATTTGGCAAGATGATTATAAAGCTAAAGTGGTTATGGAAGAACAAGAAGGATGAAGATCAGACTGTAATTCGCAACAAAGCACGACTTGTACTGTTGCTAAAGGTTTATGCTCAGGAAGAGCGTATTGATTTTGAAGAATCATTTGCTTCCAATTTCTCGCTTGGAAGCAGTTAGGATTTGTTGCCCACGCAACATACAAGTCTATTCTAATCTTATCAGATGGACGTGAAACGGGAATTCTTAAATGGTCTACTGAAGGAGGAGGTTTATGTTGCTCAGCCAGAAGGGTTCGTTGATCCAGATCATCCAGAAAAAGTCTACCTTCTGAGGAAAGCTTTGTATGGATTAAAGCAAGCTCCAAGGAGCCTGTATCGTTGAACTATCAATCTTCCTGATGTCCCAAAGGCTTTTCTAAAAGGTTACAATTGACCCTGCTGTATTTAGATAAAATTACGGGGAGGGAGGATATATCTACTGTGCAGATTTCCGTTGATGACATCATTTTTGGATCCGACAAAATCCTAAATATCAAAACGTATTTGAAAATTAATGCACAGTTAAGATTTGAAATGTCCTTTAATGGGGAGATGATTCTTTTTTAGGAACTTAGATCACAGTCTCCTCAAAAGGTATTTTTATCAATCAGGCCAAGTACGCTTTAGAAATTCTGAAAAAGCATAATATGGACAATTGTCACTCTATTGGTACACCATTGGCTACTAAACCCAAACTAGATGTAGATTTGAGTGGAGAACCCGTAGACCAATCTGATTATCGTAGTAAAATCGGGTCACTCATGTACTTGACATCTAGTAGACCAGACTTGTGCAGATGCAGTATGCTATTGTGCTACGTTATCAAGCACGACCAACTCAAAAGCACCTTCAGGAGGTTAAATGAATCTTAAATACATAAAGGGTACCATTAACTTGGGGACTCTGGTATCCAAAGGATTCTGGCTTTGAACTAACAGCATTTTCAGACGCTGATCATGCCGGATGCCTTGATACTTGGAAAAGCACTTTTGAGGGGATACAGTTCCTTGGTGATAAGCTAGTAAGTTGGATGTCAAAGAAAACACAATAATTGCACTGCATTGCAATGTCTTCAGCTAGAGCAGAGTATGCGGCGTTATCTGCTGTGTGCTCATAAGTAATGTGGATGAGGACACAACTTCTAAGATTATGGCTTCAACTATTTTTTGTTGTCTACAACAAAATACCATTGTATTGCGACTCTCATCAGCCATAACAAATCTCATGCATACCGTTCATACAACATTCGGAACAAAGCACATCCATACTCGGTATTCTTTCTATCGAAGGTTGAAAATGGTATAATTTGAACTATATGGTGTCAGAAGATATACAATTAGCTGACATGTTTACAAAAAGCTTCCTGAAGGATTCGTTTAAGTATCTTGTCAGAAAGGATTGGTATGAGATGTGTGACTCCGCGAACTGGAGGTTCTGACAATGAGTCTTGCTTGATATCATCATCAAACATCACCATGTACTATTTTTGAGAAAAGCAAAAAAATACAAAACTATAAAACTTCAAAAAGAATAATTACAAAAATCAGAAACATCGAAAATCAGAAAAATATTCCAAGAATGATTCTCTCGACATGTCTTTGGAATCGATAACATATAGTGCTTAGAAATGTCGATTAACATTGACACGGTTGGTGTGTTAAGAAGTTGAGCAGAGAGTTGAAAATGTTTCAAATAATGTCAATTTCTAATTTTCTAAATGGCTTATGTGCAAATATCAGTACATAACCCGGACTTCAAATAAAGGAAGGTTTATAACTTATCCTCACAACGAGAAAATTAACGTTTCTCGGTCTTGAGTGGTTCTTAAAAGACATTCAATGTTTTTAGCTCAAGAAAAAGGTTAGTGTACGTTTCAGTAGCGTTACCTTACCGTTAGACAGAGAATAGTCCTCTAACATCTGGTTTTTTAAAAGTTTTGAAAAATTGTAGTTTTTCTTGTGTTCAATCCTTCAAAATTGTGGTTCAAACACTCCATCCCTCACAATGTCTCAAAAGACAACCAATTTTCTCAATTGGTCTATTATGAGAGGGAGTTTTTCGAAAAAGAAACAAGGTTTTATGTTCTTGGATACGATCAACATCGCATAATTCTGATGTATTGCAAAACATTATCAAAATGTTCTAAAACTATTCTTGCTGATAATATTTTCTCCCACGGAAATTTTCAAGACAGGATTTTGAATCACAAGGTTTTTCAAAAATAAGTGTTTTATTATTTAAAATAGGGGACAAAATGTATGTAAATATGATCTAATTGGACTCAATGTGCTGAAAGGTTTTATGGTTCGATCTATATACCCAACAACATCTTAATTTACGACGATTTGAAGGTCATAGGTGGTTAGGTTAGGAATCAATCCTATGATCCAACCATTAACCGGAGTTAGGATCTACCCAAGGATAATCCAAAATTTGAAGATAGCAGTCCTTAGGTCTGTTTGGAGATGAATGTATTTGGGATAATCGGCCCGGATAAAGATTGAGATAAAACTAGAACTATCTACAACAATGCGTGTTAGTAATGACGTCTGTAAGCATTTGAACGCGTTGAAGAATGAAAAAGAATGTATGGATAAATGGGTCTATGAAGAAAGAAAGCCCTCCCACAACTTAATGGCAGAAGAGGAAAAAACGGGGTCATTATATGCTGTTGAATCACAAGTTGATTGCTGACATTGAAAAACGACATCATGGACCCAGTTGATCAATGCATTAACACTTCTCAGCCATCCGGTTTCTCTCGACAGAAACATGTTCATTTGTTCAAGGAGATACACACGTTATCTATTGATCTCATTTTGAGATGTTGATATAGACTAGGTGGCAATCTGTCCAGCCTCCGAGTACAAAAAACCAGAGAATGCACTAATCGAGTCTAGAGCCAGAGATCAATCAAAATCTTGTTAGGACAATTACCATTTCAAACACTTGGTGAACCTCATCAGGTTCACAAAGCTATTATAAGAGTCCTACGCAATATCATTGTGATATTTGCCAGATCATCCGAGTGATGATACTAATTGTATTCACTTATGAAGATGGAAAATCCTGCTGAGACAGCATCAACAAGATTTGGCCCAACTAGGGTGACTGCGAGATTCTATATGAACACAAAACTTGTGACAAACTGGATATCAATTTTTGTTTGGAGTCAAGTAAATGATTGACGGTTGATGAATTTTGATAAAAAATGGGACACTCTCGATGGTGGTTTAAAACAAAACTCTTTAACGAGTGTCACGTCGATTGGTTTTTTAAAATCAATTTTCTCATTTATCACTAACATAAAACTGCAGGTCAACGGTGGTATTTGGCAACCTCAATCCCATCAATGCTCAATCTTCGAAGAATTACTATCTAGAAAGCTCAAGATTTAAAGACAAAGACTTCGCAAAAATTGATTAAAGCTTTCTAGATAATGCTCAAAAGTAAGTTTCTATGAGCATGTTGGTCAAAGACACAAGATCGCAAGATGGCATAGACGATAAAGACAATGACAAAGGCTCAAAGTCAAGATCGTAAGCATGATAGGGACAAGATTACACGAAGACAAAGACCAAGAACACTCGAGCTTAAACGACAAAAGCAATCTCACTGATCTCATGAAAGAGTGTCATCAATGAACTCACTTCGGGGGAGATTGTTAGCCTCAATTTTATTGAGTCAATAAAGGAAGCTCGTTCCCGTGTTCAAGACCTCACTTCGGGGGAGATTGTTAGCCTCAATTTATTGAGTCGACAAAGGAAGTTCTGGTCACCACTCGATGGAGCTTCGTCTTTAATTAGTTAATGTTGTAATGGATAATATCGGGAATCAGGCTCGATAGTGAATCTAATATTGTATATGTTTCGGGTTTAATCCCAAGCAAAACCCGAGCCCGGGTCCTAGTTAAATATCCCACGCGTACCTTTAGCATGACGGGGTATATAAGCTTTTTCTTACCATAGAAAAAGCGAGTTGTTCATTTTTCTAAAATATATCTTTTCTCATTTCTCTCTCAACTCTCTCTCTTTTCTCTCTCTAAACAACTCACACTCTTTCTCATTTCTAGTTCCGATTTCGAGTTTGATTATATGAAGTGAAGTGTTACGGGATCCTACAACCTCACTATTCTCCAACTCAAAAACCTAATCCTCATAGTCACCACTCCTCTCCAAAGCCACCTAAGTCCAGGGAAGTCAGGAAGAAGTGTTAGAAATACAAAAAAGTGTCGGTCACTACCAATATAGTTAGTCGTAGCTCGTAGTAAGTCATAATGTAATGCTGCTAAGCTAACTGGGCTAAAGGTTCATGGAAAACCCATGTTAAAGCCTATGGCCGGCCTTGGTTAGAGTATTTATACCCTCTCCACACATGGAGAGGGTGTTGGTTGTTCATTTTCTCACACTTTCACTAAGATAATATTATCATTTTTATTTCTCTCTCTAAGTGTTCATCCAACAATCTCTTTCTCTCTCTAAAACTCTAAGTGAATCATTCCATACTTGTGTTAAGAGATTCTACAATTGGTATTAAGAGCCATTGGGTGTTTGTGAAGGTTTTTGTGTGCGTTTTCTTACTTACTCGTTTTAGGCGTGGTTTTGGTTTGAAATACTTCAAAGGTTTTACCTTTTGAGGGTTTAAAAAACCATAAAGCTTTTAACTTTTTTTTTATTCTATCTTAGTTTTACGATATAAGCGTACAAGAAAAATCTTTCAAAAACTATTAAAAAATATTATCTTTTGAGTCTTTTTGGGTTTTAAAAGCGGGTTTTGTACAAGAATCTTGATTTTAATTTTCGTGTAAAAAACGTTAAATTTTGTTGTCTTTTAAGGTTCTAATAGTCTTAGTTAGTTATAAGTACAAGAATAAAAAATCGGGGAAAAAACATCAAAAAGTGAGTCTTTTTATAGATTTTTGTTTTTTGAGTTTTCTTATATGTGTTGGGCGATTTAACGTTCGTTCATAGGCGTAATTTTAAGTATTTCTTCCTTCAGGAAAATTATACGCGTTCTAAAGGCGATTTATACGTTCCTATAGGTGATTTATACACGTTATTTTGCTCAGGCGATTTATACATACGTATATTTGTGAAGGCGATTTATACATACGTATATTTCTGAAGGCGATTTATACATACGTATATTTTTGAAGGCGATTTATACATACGTATATTTGTGAAGGCGATTTATACATACGTATATTTATGAAGGCGATTTATACATACATATATTTCTAAAGGCAAATTATAGGTTGTTCTTCAGAAGGGCAATTTATACGTTTTTTTTCAAAGGAGAACTATACACGTTTATTAGGTGAATTATACGGTTGTTCTTTGATTTGTAAAATCCTGTGATAACTTAATTTCCTAGGTTTATCAAGAATTGTAAAATCCCGTGTATTCCGAAAGACTCAACCTCATTAATCAAAACTCACTTTTACACAACAACCTCCAATCACTGTACGATCATCTTAATCTTATCACATTGAAATGGATTCAATTATTTCACTTGGACAAAAGAATATCTTAGCTGAGTAATGATACTCTCCAGTGCTGACAATCGTCCCACCTATTGTTGGAAAAGACTTGTATGATTCTTGGAAAAGTCGAATGGAATTATACATGCAAAATAGAGAACACAGAAGAATGATACTTGAATCAGTTAAACATGGTCCTCTCATTTCGCCTACGGATGAAGAGAACGGTGTGATCAAAACAAAGAAATATGCTAAATTATTAGCTGCTAAAAAAATTCAAGCTGATTGTGATATGAAAGCTACCAATATCATTCTTCAAGGTCTTCCTGCTGATATCTATTCACTTGTGAATCTTCACAGAGTTGCTAAAGATTTATGGCAGAGAGTTCAGTTACTGATGCAATGTACCTCTTTAACAAAGCAGGAAAGAGAGTGTAAGCTGTATGATGGCATTCTGATAGTTTACTCACATCAACGGGGAATCCATACACACGTAATTTAATGAGATTTACTCAGCTGGATTAATGATCATGTGCAGCTACAAAATGATAAATTGGAGAAAATTTAAGTTAATACCAGAAGTTCTTATAACAGTTTCTACTGAATGGAGTAAGTTGTGATTGATGTCTTACTTGTTAAAGATCTGCAGTTTACCTCCAATACTTTGATCAACTTCATGCATATCTTGTAACAACCCGAACTCCATGCAAATAGAGTGTCTTTATTATGCAGTGACGGCAATCAAGATCCACTTGCATTAATGCAAACTCAGCATATTGCACACCACCTCACTTCAACACTTATCAGTCTTCTTACAACAATCCTCAACTTCAACAACAGTTTTCACCATCACAATATGGATCAATTCAACCCAATCAACATTACATAATCTCAATATCCATCAAAAACTTCAATTTTAATCATTTATCTATTCCCACCATCACAAGCATTTCAGTTTTAAACAATGATATAATCAAACCTCGACTGTTCCACAAGTAATTCCACAAGTTGCTTATCAATCACCTCAAGCTCCTACACAACTTATGACTGAGTCACCATTTGTAGACTCAGGTTTTGTTGTTCTTGTGTTTTCTCCTGGAGATGATCCGATTGAGTATTTGTCTCAATAAAGCAATGGCTTTTCTAACGGCTGTAGCTTCTTCAAGGTTCCCTACTACCAATAATCAGCTCAGAACTTCCTCTAATCCAAGAAACCAAGCCACTATTCAAGATGGCCAGGATTTACATGGCACAAGTTCAGGGGAGACAAATGGAAAAAATTATTCCTTTGGTACTTAATTATAAGAAGCAATGATACTAGTTCAAGGGGAAATACACAACCGTGGAAGTGGGCAGAATAAGAGTTGTTAAATGCTACAACTTTCCAAGGTGAAGGACTATGGCTACGGTAATGCACCAGCCTATGCGACAAGGAGTGCAGCATGGTATATTTAAGGAGAAAGTAATGTTACAGAAGGCTCAGGAAGCTGGTTGCAGGACTAATATTGGAATGAGGAGCCAACTCACATTTCTTGCTAGATCCAGGATTTAGCAAGTCAAGCGCAGACAGTCATTCCTTACAATTGCTGACTTACCAGAATGTGAATCTCGATACTTATGATTTGACTGTGATGATCCTCTCAACTGCCAAGATGGTTCTTATAGCCAACATTTCCAACTATGTTTCTGAGTTATCTGCAGATGGTTGCTAATTCTGAAAACCTATCTGAATGAATATGGATAATCAAAGTGTGCATGCAATGCAGGATTTTAAACAAACATCAATTGTTGATTTTTCCAATAATGAGATACATAGTGATAGTAATATCATTCTGTACTCTCAGTATTTACAAGAAATACAACATGCAGCTGTTCAAGATACTAATTTGCAGGCACAACAAGATTCAATGATTTTATTTGTGATTGAACAAATGTCAGAACAAATGATTAATCATGTGAATAATTGGGAAAAGGCTAATAAAAAAAATAATGAATCAGTAACCGCTGAGCTTGAAAGATATAAGGAAAGAGTCAAAACTTTTGAACAACGTCTTAATGTTGATTTAAGCTGTCATGAAAACATGATTGATTCTCAAATGGATGATATGATTAAAGAAAAGCTTGCATTGAAGGAACAAGTTGACTCACTTAAACAAAATCTTTCTAAACAAATCAAAGAAAATGAATCTTTATTGCACACATTCACTGTTTTCAAAAATGAATCAAAAGAAAAGGAAACTAAATATATGAAAAATGAAATTGATTTGGAAAAAAAAGATAAAGAAACTTGATAATATTGTTTATAAAGTGGGTCAATCTGCTCAAACAGTGCACATATTAACTAAGCCACAAGTTTTTTATGATAATGCAAACAAACAAGCTCTAGGTTATCAAAATCCGTTTTATCTCAAGAAAGCTCAGCGGATTAAACCAACCTTGTATGATGGTAGTGTTATATCTTGTGAACATGTTGCTATGCCTGTGATTGATGATGACGAGACATTGATTTTAGAAGAGGCAAGTCGATCAAAAATGTCTAAAAAAAGTAAAGGATCCAGAGGCTATTAAACAAAAAATTTCTCATAAACCTATAGATTATGTAAAATTAAATCAACTATCTGAGGATTTTGGGAAACGTTTTGTTCCACAACAAGAATTGTCGGCTGAACAAGCGTTCTGGTTTCATATGTCAAACCCTTCCACTGCATCTTCTGACGCATCACCTGTCAAAGTGGAAGTTCCCAGTGAACTTCCTAAGGTAAGTTTGGTGAATGATAGCCTTAAAAAGCTTAGATTCCACCTTGCCAAGTTTGACTCTGTGGTGAAGAAAAGGACTATACCTGATGCACTTACAAAAGGTGAATGGGGGTTTGAACATACTAAAACTGTTTTTATCAATGAAATTATTCCATTTTTAAAATCTTTAAAAGACATTTTTAATGTGTTTAATAAAGATCTTCTAAATGAAATAACGGAAGTAAAAACAATTTTTAACCAAATGGAAGCTGCTGTTCAACAATGTTCAGTTGACAAACAATGTTTTGAAATTGCTAAGAAAGAACTCTTTTTGGAAAATGATCGCCTCTTACAAAAAATCATGTCTTAAGATGTTCTTCTAACTATGATGAATTCGTTATCTTTGAATGGTGAATCTATGAATGTGGAAATGCAAAGAAGTGAATCTTGTGAAAAGTGTTTCAATCTTGATGCTGAGCTTTCAAAAACACAAAATGCACATAATGATCTTTTGAAAAGTTACACTCAACTTGAAAAACATTGTATTTCTCTTGAATTATCAATACAACTTAATCAAGAAATTTTTCAAAAAGACAAATCCTGTGATAATCAAAATGCTCTTGAAATTCCAGAATATTTTGAAAATAACGATTTAAAAGCTCAGCTACAAGACAAGGACACCACAATCTGTAAGTTGAAGGAAATTATCAAATTTATGAGAGAAAATAACAAGGAAGAGAAAGTCAACCATGATAGAAGTGAACTTGAGACCATAAATGTCGAACTGGAAAATAGTGTGACAAAATTGCTTTCTGAAATTAATCTTGTAAAATAGGTTTTTAAAGATCAGTTTGACTCAATAAAAAAGACACATGTTTGTACCAAAGAACAGAGTGACTCTTTAATTGATAAACTGAACTTAAAATCTATTGAAAATGAGGATTTAAGAGCTCAAATTCGAGACATGGTTTTTGTGATTACATCATTGAAAAACGATTTACGAAAACTAAAAGGGAAAGAAATTGTTGATAATGCTGCACAAATACCAACTGTCACCACTATTGTTCCGAGCATGTTCAAGCTAGACTTAGATTCTTTAGCTCCTAGGTTATTGCAAAATAGGGAAGCTCACATAGACTATCTTAAGTACACTCAGGAACAAGCTGATATACTTCGGGGAATAGTCGAACAAGCTAAAGCAAAACAGCCTTTAGATAATGCGTTAGACTTTGCCTGTAAGCATGCCAAACGAATTCAGGAGTTACTTGTATATGTTCGAGATACGTGCCCTAATGCGATTAAACTTAGTGTGAAAAAGGTTGCTGTCACACCCATAAACAATGTCAAGAAAGTTAGGTTTTCTGAACCTCTCACATCCTCAAGCAACATTAAACAGGTAGAGTCATCTAAAACATCAGATTCTAACACACCTGTGTTGTCTTCTACAGGATTGAAGTGTTCTACTAGTAATTGCGGATCAAAGCCTACAGGCAATAAAAAGAATGATAGGATCTCGCAAACACCAAGTAGGTGAAGTATGAAGAATAATGTACGAAGCCCTAACCTAGGAGTTTATAAAAAAGAATTGTGTTGTTGAACCTATTCGTGATGCAGATGTTAAGCATTCATTGTTAGATGCGAATTCAGAACTTATTTGTACTACTTGTAATAAGTGTATTTTGATGCTATCCATGATATGTGTCTTCTTGATTTTGTTAAAAATGTGAATGGCCGTTCTAAATCTGCTAAGAAACATAAAAAACAAAATATTTGGAAACCTACGGGTCATGTATTCACTAAAGTATGATTGAAATGGAAACCAACATGAAGAACTTTCCCTTTAGTTGGTAATTCGTGCCCTTTAACTAAGATCACTCACACTAAATTAGTGCCCTTTAAGGAATCCACTTCTAACTCAGTTGAAACATCAAAACCAGAGCTTAAAGTCAATAGTAGGAGACCCAAATATGTAAAAAATGTAGGTTCGAGTAAAAAAGCCAAGATTGTAGAATCTAAGAATGCTAACAACTCGGAACCTAATCATACTTGGGGATCCAATGCTACAGTTTTTCAATAATCTTTCTTCTTGTCAATGTCAGGTTGTCCAGAATTTTTTTTTTTTTTTTTTCCTTCTCTTGTATTTGGACTACGGATGTTCAAAAACATATGACATGGAACCGCTATCAGTCATGTACTTTGTTAGTATTTTCTTGGTATAGTTAGATTCGTGAATGACAATTGCAAGATCATGGGGGGTGGTGATTATCAGCCTGGGGAAATACGTAATTTATCAAGGGGTATACTACGTCGAGAGGCTTAGACATAACTTGTTTTCGGTTGGACAATTTTGCGACACGGATCTTGAAGTTGCATTTCCGAAAAACACTTGATTTATTAGGAACATAGAAGGTGTTGATCTACTTTCAGGATCCAGACACACAAATTTGTATACAACTTCTCTTGATGACATGCCAAAGACTTCTCCGATCTGTCTTCTATCAAAAGCGTCAATGACTAAGAGTTGGTTATGGCACCGACGGTTATCGCATCTTAACTTTGGTACTCTTAACAAGCTAGCTAAAGACGTTCTTGCACGAGGCATTCTAAAACTTAAGTTTCAGAAATATCATCTGTGTTCAGCATGTGCATTAAGAAAAAGCAAGAAATCCTCTCATCAACCCAAAGCTGAGGACACTAACCAAGAGAAACTATATCTTTTGCATATGGATCTTTGTGGCCCGATGCGTGTGGAGAGCATTAACGGAAAAAAGTATATCTTAGTGATTGTTGACGACTACAGAGGACATGCTACGTGCTTGTGTGATTGATTTTGGGAAAGGTTAGGATAGACACCTACCTTTGGTGGAGTTTTTCTACAACAACAGTTATCACACTAGTATCAAAGTTACACCGTTTGAAACGTTGTACGGTCGCAAGTGTTGATCACTCATTTGTTGGGCTGAGGTTAGAGACGCTCAGCTCACTGGCTCAGAAATCATTCATGAAACAACTGAGAAAATCATTCAGATCAAGAAGTGTATTCAAGCTGCACGAGATAGACAGAAGAGCTACGTCGATAAAAGACTTAAGCCATTGGAATTTGAGGTTAGAGATAAGGTCATGTTAAAAGTGTCGCCATGGAAAGGGGTGATACATTTCGGCAAACGGGGGAAGCTGAACCCTGGCTATATTGGACCTTACAAGATTCTTGCTAAAGTGGGAACACTTACTTATCGACTTGAACTTCCAGAGCAGTTAAGCCGCATTCATAGTACTTTTCATGTTTCCAATCTGAAGAAGTATCTCGTAGACGAAACCCTAGCTATTCTGTTGGATGAAATCCAGATTGACGACAAGCTTAATTTCATCGAGGAACCAGTTAAAATTATGGACCGAGAAGTTAAACGGCTAAAGCAAAGTCGCATTCCAATTGTGAAGGTTCGTTGGAATTCAAAACGAGGTCCCGAGTTTACGTGGGAGCGCGAGGACCAAATGAAGAAGAAATACACTCATCTTTTCGTTAACCCTTCGTCCACGTCTTAAGATTTAAGGACAAAGCTTCTTTAATGAGGGAAGAATGTCACACCTTGAGAATTTTAGGTCAATATTTTAAACTTTTTCGGCAATTATTTTGACTTTTATACGTTACGTTTGAATCTGGCGGTTTACCGAGAAGTAAACCCGCGCAAATCTGAAAAACGTCATCGGACGCATTCTGGCATCGGATATCGATCAGTTTAGGTATTATATGAGTAATTTTATCTTTTCTAAGTGTTTCGTAGTTTAAGATCACTCCCGATATTTATTTTTACGCTTTATCGTTTAAATTGCGTTTTCGCGTTTTTGACCCAACGAAACCCCGAAAACTCGAAATCTTTTCGTGTAAACTTTAGTTATCGTCCATCTCATATTCTTAGGTGAAAATTTTAGTTCATACCCCCCCTATACATATGGACGCATAAACCCAAGCCAAATGCACCATGAGTCTTGAAATTAAATCAAGAACATCTTATTTGAATTTTCCATGCATGTGAAGGATAGTGACACATGAGAGTGTCATTCTCAGGCACATTTTCTCAAGTTAGACCAAGCCATGTGATACTTACAGATCTTGACTTCATTTGACCAACTCAAGACTAACATATGCACACAATTCATGAACCTTGATTAAAATTTTGAACCATATGGTCCTTATGGCTATGTTTTGGCCGAACTACACACACACACCCCTTTTTTGTGTGTTGGTCACTTATACTCTTCTTGACAAGCTAAAAACCCTAGCTCTTGGCCTATAAATACACACACTTACTTTAACTTAGGGTTTCATAATCATTTTTAAGCCTCCAAAAATTTCTTTCTCTCCCTCTTGTCTTCTTGAAACCCACAACCAACAAACACCTACATAGGGTTCCCATTTTCTTTGATTTCTTGCATAATCCAAGTATACAAGGTTTATTTCTAAGGTTATCTAAGGTGATTTCAAGTGTTGGTTCTTCGATTTCAAGGTTTTTCTTCAAGATCTAAACTAGGGTTTCAAGATTGTTATTGGGTATTAAAGATCTATTATTTTGGGGTATAGATCTTGTGATTTTTCTACTTGTTCTTCATTCTTGTAAGCATTTCTTGTCATCTCTCTTGATTCTTTATATCATTCTTATGTTCTTGCAATAGATCTATGAATCCTATAGTGTTGGTGTAAAATTTTCAAAAGAAATGAAATGGGTTTGTTAAACAAGGAAACTTTTATGAATCTTTTATCTAAATAATATGATTTGGGTTTAAGTGAAGTGATTAGTGTGTTGACATATTGATGTGGATGAGATTAGGTTAGTTTTAGGTGTGGTTTTGTTATGGATTAATTGTTAATGAAGATTAGGCTAGATTAGGCACTATTGTGAAGTTTGGGTGGATTTTGGTTGCTTTCTTGGCGAAAAGTGCTTGCTGATCCGAATTTGTTTTAGGGTTTTGGTCGACCTAAAAGTGGTTTCATTAGTCGAGAAGGTAATCTTTAGAAAGCTTGTTTCTAAAAATGTATTTAAAACGACCAAGTTATAGCGAAATAAAACTTGAAACATTTGTCGGCAAAATAAATAAATAGTGAGCTGATGTGAATAGTAAAACAGGATTTCGGACACTTTCAAACATATTTAGGATTTTAAAACATTAGCTAAACATAGAGTAACCCATATATATTAATTAGGTTCAATTGAAACGTCATAAACATATTTTAGGGAAAGCGTTAAGATTTCTAAAATAGTAAGTTTGGCAAATATTAGTGAGGTAGACATAATGGTTAGACGTTTAGGGTCCCCTAGTACATTTAAGGACATATAGATTAAGAAAATATAGGGGACGGTATTAACATCCCGAAACTAAAAACTTTCCTAAAATAGAAACTTACTAAAAATGGTAGTTTTTAGTTAAATGCCGAAACTTAACGAAAAACCCTATAATTTTATACAGTCATATTTTGTTAATCAAACCAAAGCACAAACACCCATGGATGTCTTTTTCTTTATAAACGATCCGTTCAAGTTTCGTATACTTTCCGCTTTCCTAAGACGCGTTATTATTCTAGGTAGCGGCTAGATTTCTATATCATCTTTCTTGCGTGATTATCATTTGCTCATTTTGCTAAGGTGAGTTCATAGCCCCACGTTTTACTACTTTTGCTTTATTACTTCAGGGTGAGAAACATTGCTTGCTTTTAAACATTAGACACAAATGCTTTACGTTTTTCCCAATATTGTTTACGTATTGCCTAAGTAAATGTTGAAACTTGTATTGCGAAGTTATCATGAACCGTTAGTTACTTATGATCAGTTGGATTGGTAAGTGAGCGCGAGTGTTGTAAATAGATCTATTAGGGACCTAATCATCCCCATCCGGGTAAGTAGCTCTTACTGGATCAACGGACGTATACCATGTCGAGTGATACGGTGAAGCGCCATTGTTGGCCAACCGTTAGGGGAAAGTGTAGATAGCATTTTGCTTGCTTCCCCCTTTACATTAGCTTCAGTGTCATGACTTAGCTGCCAACGTAGATACACTTTTTGTGTTAAAGTGTTAGCATGTTTTCTCAGGTGCTTAGCTGGGGATGTCCTTTCTTGCTTTTGGTGTTCCCTTGCTCTTGGACGATTTCAAGAATTATTATAACTTTGTTAACATCGTTGTCAACTTTAAAACCTTTATTCGCTTATCGATATTATCTATGAACCTATGTAAAACTTTATCTATTTTATTTAATGCAACGATGTTGGATTTCTTAACATACCCTTAGAGGTCGTTCTTTGTATCTTGTGTGATGTATATTATGACGTCACGCCCCAGGACACGTGTTATCCGTCCAGGCCCCATTTAGGGGTGTGACAGATTGGTATCAGAGCCAAGGTTATAGAGAACCAGGTAGTATATCTAGGTCTGGTCTATAACCAGTATGTGATGCTACATGTTTACTTGCTTACGTATATAATTACTATCGATAAGTACGCTAATATTAATTATAATACTTCTTCCATAATTATATTACGTATAATTTTTGCCATGACTATACCTTACATCTATATTTTTCCTGCATTGCACGCATCGGCATGGTTTCATATAAAGGGGATTTATATAAACTTTTGCTTGTGCAGGTTATGGCAGCTCTGGTTATTTCTATTTCTTCGGACGTATCAGTTGAGAGTGTGGGATCCTCTTTTCCATGAGTTATCCTTGTCGGTTCTATTCCTGTTGAGGTCCCGGTTGCACCGAAGGTGGGGGCGGTTGCAGTTGCCTCACCTGCTGGGGTGCCCGATCTTGATACTCATTCATCATCAGAGGTTGATCCATTGGGGAGTTCACTACCTCCCGTTTCTGTAGCACCTATGGTTTCACCTTTTCTGTGTTCAGACGATTTAGAGTCAGATGCTGAGAGATCGGAGAGGCATGTATCGCCTACTTCTCAAGATTCTATGCTTATGCCCGATGTTGTAGAGTGGTTGGAGCAGGTTGAGGAGGGTTTGTAGGATATTTATGAGCATGTTTTAAAGATACCTCTTTAGAGGATCGAGGACATTGAGACGGGACAAAGAGAGTTGGAGGCGAGGAGTATGATCGCTGGGGGGAGAGGGCTAGCTTACTTGAGCAGGTTGTGTCCTTAGAGTGGAGAAACGCGAGTCTTCGAGACACCATGATGATGGAGAGAGCAAGAGCCGATAGGTTTTGGCGACGCATGAGTGTTATGGAGAGTCAGCTTAGGCAGATCCATAGGTTCTGCTACTATGACAGGATGCAATTTAGGAGATTGGAGACTTTCGCTGCGAGGCGTTTAGGATTCCGCCCTTAGCTTAGTAGTATCATGGTTATGTAGAACATTAGACGGATGGTTAGGTCAAGATGTAGTAGTAAAATTTATGTAAACCAAGTACCCATTATGGGATGACTGTAACCGAATCATGCTTTTATATATAATATGAAAAGCTTGTTTTGATTTTCGTGCATGTTTGTCTTTATTGTTATTTACTTGTTCTGGCAAAACATGTTCGATTGTATTTTCCTTTATAAATTTTATTTAATATATATAGTGGTTATATCTCGTATCGGATCTCATCGTGAGTTATGTCTTATGTTAGGACATGACTATCACACGTTCCGGAATGACCCCCGAAGCAATCGAAGAACTTATTAACCGAAGAGTAAAGGAAGCAATGGCTGCTTATGAAGAAACCCGTGCTGCTAACGCTCTTGAGGCTGAAAGTCAAAGCCAAAATGGCAATGATGGCGATAATGGGCATGGTGGAAATGGAAATGGTGGAAATGGAAATGGTGGGAATGGAAATTCAAATGAGGATGGTAGAGGTGCTAGGCCTGTTGCTCGAGAATGTACATACAAGGACTTCATGAAGTGTCAACCGCTCAACTTCAAGGGAACGGAAGGAGTTGTCGGGTTGATAATGTGGTTTGAGAAGATGGAAACAGTGTTCCATATCAGCAATTGTCTAGAGAAATACCAAGTCAAGTATGCTACTTGCACACTGTTAAACATCGCACTAACTTGGTGGAACTCACATAAGAGAAGCATTAGAACTGATGCTGCATATGCCATGTCATGAAGAGAGCTTATGAAGCTAATGGCCGAAGTGTACTACCTAAGAAATGAAATTCAGAAGATGGAGTCTGAGCTGTGGAATTTGACTGTGAAGAACAATGATTTGACTGCTTATACTCAGAGATTTCAAGAGTTGACTATGTTGTGTACCAAAATGGTTCCTGAGGAGGAGGACCAAGTTGAGAGGTTTATTGGTGGTCTCCCAAATAATATCCAGGGGAATGTGATTGCTGCAGAACCTACAAGACTCCAAGATGTTGTTCGTATTGCCAACAATTTAATGGACTAAAAGTTGAAGGGTTATGCAACGAAAAATGCTGAAAACAAGAGAAGGTTCGAGGTCAACCAGAGAGACAACCGTGGACAGCAAACACCATTCAAAAGACAAAATGTTGGATGTCAGAATGTGGCTAGAGCCTATACGGCTGGTAACAACGAAAAAAGGGGATATGTTGGGCCCTTGCCTTACTGCAACAAATGTAAGCTTCATCATGAAGGGCCATGCACTATGAGATGTGGGAAGTGTAACAAGGTTGGGCATATGACCAGGGATTGTATGAATACAGTTGTTGTCCCAACTACTCAGAGTGCTTCAGTAGCAAATCAGAAGGTTCCTACTTGTTTTGAGTGTGGGAGGCAGGGACACTACATGAACGAGTATCCCAAGTTGAAGAATCAGAACCGTAGAAACAAATCTCGAAACAAGAATAGGATTGGTGAAGCAAGAGGCAAAGCATATATGCTTGGTGAAGGAGACGCTAACACCGATTCAAACATTGTCACGGGTATGTTTCTCCTCAACTACCATTATGCTTCTGTATTATTTGATTCGGGTGCCGATCGAAGTTTCATGTCGACTACTTTTAGTATTTTGATTGATATAATCCCCGATACTTTAGACGTTAGCTATGCAGTCGAATTAGCCAACGGGAGAATTTCTAAAACTAATACCATACTTAGAGGTTGTACGTTAGGATTCTTAGGTCACCCATTCAATATTGACCTGATGCTAGTAGAACTTGGAAGTTTTGACGTCATCATCGGCATTGACTGGTTAGCGAATCACCATGCGGTGATCGTTTGTGATGAAAAGATTGTGCGAATTCCTTTTGGGGATGAAGTTTTAACAGTCCAAGGTGATAAGAGTGGAAAAGGAAAGAAGTCAAAGTTGAGCATTATATCATGCACTAAGACTCAGAAATATATTAAGAAAGGTTGCCTAATTTTTATGGCACAAGTGACGAAGAAGGAAAATTAAGACGAGTCGGAGGAGAAGCGACTTGAGGATGTGCTGATTGTACGGGACTTTTCGGAGGTCTTTCCAGAGGACTTACCTGGATTACCGCCAACGCGAAAAGTTGAATTTTAAACCGACTTGGTCCCTGGTGCTGCACTTGTTGCACGCGCCCCATATAGATTAGCACCATTGGAACTGCAAGAATTATCTACTCAACTTTAAGAAATTTCTGACAAAGGATTTATAAGACCGAGTTCCTCACCCTGGGGAGCCCCAGTATTGTTCGTAAAAAAGAAAGATGGATCTTTTTAGATGTGTATTAACTACCGCGAATTAAACAAGCTGACTGTGAAAAATCGATACCCACTTCTGAGAATCGATGACTTATTTGATCAGTTACAAGGATCAAGTGTTTACTCGAAGATCGACTTAAGGTCTGGTTATCACCAACTCTGAGTTCGTGACGAGGAAATTCCAAAGACCGCGTTTAGGACTCGCTATGGCCACTATGAGTTCCAAGTAATGCCTTTTAGATTGACAAACGCACCGGCGGTATTCATGGACTTGATGAATCGGGTGTGCAAACCATACTTAGATAAATTCGTGATTGTTTTTATTGATGACATCTTGATCTACTCCAAGAGCTAAGAAGAGCATGCAGAACATCTTAAGTTAATTTTGGAGTTACTTAAGAAAGAAGAATTGTACGCCAAGTTTTCAAAATGAAATTTTTGGCTGTCAAGGGTACAATTTCTTTTTCATGTGATTGATAGTGAGGGGATTCATGTGGACCCAGCTAAGATTGAGTCAATCAAGGACCGGGCATCGCCCAAGACTCCTATAGAGATTCGTCAATTCCTAGGTCTTGCTGGCTATTACTAACGATTTATCGAAGGTTTCTTGAATATTGCTAAACCTATGACGAAGTTGACTCAAAAGAACGTGAAGTTTGATTGGAGAGAAAAGGAAGAAGCTGCATTTCAACTGTTGAAGCAGAAATTGTGTAATGCACCAATCTTGGCTTTACTTGAAGGTAGTGAAAACTTTATGGTTTACTTTGATGCATCTCGCAAAGGTTTGGGAGCAGTTTTGATGCAAAGGGAGAAGGTCATAGCCTACACGTCACGCCAACTTAAGATTTATGAGAAGAATTACATTACACATGACTTAGAGCTAGGAGCTGTAGTGTTTGCGCTCAAAATGTGGAGACATTATTTGTACGACACGAAATGCGTTGTGTTCACCGATCATAAGAGCTTGCAGCATATACTCGATCAAAAGGAGTTGAACATGAGACAACATAGATGGTTGGAATTGCTAAGTGGCTACGACTGTGAAATCCGTTATCATCCGGGAAAGGCTAACGTAGTGGCAAATGCATTAAGCAGGAAGGAAAGGATTAAACCGCTACGTGTTCGAGCGTTAGTAATGACTATACATAACAACCTACCTGAGCAGATTCGCAAGGCCCAAACCGAGGCAATGAAAGGAGAAAATGTGGAAGCCAAATACCTGGGGTGGTTGCAAAAGAAAATCTTTGAAACTCGTCCTGATGGAACCCAATGCTTCAAAGAGCGTGTTTGGTTGCCATTGTATGGAGGACTGAGGGATTTAGTTATGCATGAGTCGTATAAATCGAAGTATTCTATCCATCCTGGATAAGACAAGATGTACCTAGACCTGAAAAAGCTGTATTGGTGGCCGAATATGAAGGCTGAGATTGCCACCTACGTAAGTAAATGTTTGACCTGTGCCAAAGTCAAGGCCGAATGCCAAAAACCTTCCAGTTTGTTGGTTCAATCTGCGATCCCAGTATGGAAGTGGGAAAACATTACTATGGATATCGTTACTAAGTTACCAAAGACGTCAACTGGTCAATATACAATTTGGGTAATTGTTGACCGACTCACAAAATCTGCTCATTTCTTACTAATGAAGGAAACCGACTCTATGGAAAAGTTAACGCGACAATACTTGAAGGAAGTAGTCTCAAGACATGGTGTGCGAGCTTCGATCATTTCTGATCGAGACAGTAAATTTACATCTTACTTCTGGAAATCGCTGAACAAAGCTCTAGGTAGTAAATTGGATATGAGTACGGCTTATCACCCACAAACCAATGGTCAAAGTGAAAGAACCATCCAAACCTTGGAGGAAATGCTACGTGCTTGTGTGATTGATTTTGGGAAAGGTTGGGATAGACACCTACCTTTGGTGAATTTTTCCTACAACAACAGTTATCACACTAGTATCAAAGTTACACCGTTTGAAGCGTTGTACGGTCGCAAGTATCGATCACTCGTTTGTTGGGCTGAGGTTAGAGACGCTCAGCTCACTGGCTCGGAAATCATTCATGAAACAACTGAGAAAATCATTCAGATCAAGAAGTGTATTCAAGCTGCACGAGATAGACAAAAGAGCTACGCCGATAAGAGACTTAAGCAATTGGAATTTGAGGTTTGTGATAGGGTCATATTAAAAGTGTCGCCATGGAAAAGGGTGATACGTTTCGGCAAACGGGGGAAGTTGAACCCTGGCTATATTGGACCTTACAAGAATGTTGCTAAAGTAGGAACACTCGCTTATCGACTTAAACTTCCAGAGCAGTTAAGCCGAGTTCATAGTACTTTTCATGTTTCCAATCTGAAGAAATGTCTTGTAGACGAACCCCTAGCTATTCTGTTGGATGAAATCCAGATTGATGGAAAGCTAATTTCATCAAGGAACCAGTTGAAATTATGGACCGAGAAGTTAAACAGCTAAAGCAAAGTCGCATTCCAATTATGAAGGTTCGTTGGAATTCAAAACGAGGTCCCGAGTTTACGTGGGAGCGCGAGGACCAAATGAAGTATAAATACCCTCATCTTTTTGTTAACCCTTCGTCCACGTCTTAAGCTTTGAGGACAAAGCTTATTTAACGGTGGAAGAATGTCACATCCTGAGAATTTCAGGTCAATATTTTAAACTTTTCTGGCAATTATTTTTGACTTTTATACGTTACGTTTGAATCTGGCGGTTTACCGGAAAGTAAACCTGCGCAAATCTGAAAAACATCATCAGATGCGTTTCGGCATCGGATATCTATCAGTTTAGGTATTATATGAGTAATTTTATCTTTTTTAAGTGTTTCGTAGTTTACGATCACTCCCGATATTTATTTTTACGCTTTATCATTTAAATTGCGTTTTTCGCGTTTTTGACCTAACGGAACCCCGGAAACTCGAAATCGTTTCTTGTAAACTTTAGTTATCGTCCATCTCATATTCTTAGGTGAAAATTTTCTTTCATATCCCATCCACCTATACATATGGATGCCTAAACCCAAGCCAAATGCACCATGAGTCTTGAAATTAAATCAAGAGCATCTTATTTGAATTTTCCATGCATGTGAAGGATAGTGACACAAGAGAGTGTCATTCTCATGCACATTTTCTCAAGTTAGACCAAGCCATGTGATACTTACACATCTTGACTTCATTTGAACAACTCAAGACTAACATATGCATATAATTCATAAACCTTGATCAAAATTTTGAACCATATGGTCCTTGTGGCTATGTTTCGACTGAACCACACACACACCCCCTTTTTGTGTGTGTTGGTCACTTATACTGTGACACCCCCATAAAATCAACAACGCAGCGGAATACCACTTTGGGGTGCCACTTCATAGTATAAAGTACAAGTTACAGTGAACGACCTCAAAAGGGACGTTTGATAAAATGTCACATTCGATTTAAATAAATCAGAGTAAATTTAGGTCCCAATAATTTATAATTTAACAAGATTACATGAGTTCAAACGTGACTCATTTGTATAATTAAAGAAAACATTTATCGAATGTGAAGAAAACCAAGTCCTTATAGTTTTTGATATCCACGCGTCTCGAATGCTCCCAATGCTCAGCTAGCAAGATAATAACCTGAGAAAATACATGCAAAAATGTCAACAATATTGTTGGTGAATTCATAGGTTTAAGTAAAAGCAGTATTGAAATAGTTCAAGAAATATTTATGTAAGAAAAGTAGCGTTACAACATTTAGAAGAATTGTTATCGAAATCCAAGTAATGTTTCAATAAATCAAGTAATGTTCAATAGTGGACCACAAGGTTTAAGATCAGCCAGCGACAGTATTTCAAAGTATAATTCAACAGAATACATTGCAACGAATGCAATGTATAAATCTTGATTGCATTGAGCTCATGACACCGAAGCCTTGACGTTAACACATATCTTGTATGTAATTCATGTTGCCCCATAACTAGGTATTATTGCCTTATACCTAACTTCTAAATACAAATTGTCCGTTGACTGGGTGCTCGAAAGGATTCGATTCATACCCCCGGACAGGGCTGTCAAACCCAATAGATCTATTTATTTGTACTAGCGCTCACCCATTATAGGCAATTAACAGTTCATGATGTGGGGTCTTTGGCAATAACTACTCATGCAATTGACCTCATATTTGGGTCCAGCATACCATAAAGTTTCTTGTGTCCAGTTTATAAAACAAGCATGTATCAAACATGTATTAGAAATCATGTGGTAGATAAGCAAAAGCTTTAGTAAAAACATTCATGTAACGCTTATGTAGTAGTAACCGATAAGTTATTCGGTAACTATATATATCTTGTGTTATTGATCTGAGAAGTAACACGCCCGGACCCTTATTCCGCTGCGACCCAATTTAGGGGTGTTACAGTAGTAGTAACCGATAAGTTATTCGGTAAAACAATCATGTATTCACACCCTAAAAATAGTTTAAGAAAACCATTAAAAATGAAAAGGTGGGGCTATGAACTCACCTTGAACAAAATGATAATAGATAGCGAGATATAACCATCGAGAGACCGAGAAACGATAACGAGAATTAACGCGTCAGAAAGCCGAGAAAAGTCATGTGAGCAACCTAAAAATAAAGTTGCGACTTAGGATTTATAAATGTTACACGAATAACTATAATTTAGTTTTTATAAAGATTTTTATAAAAAAATATAGTTGGGCCTAATTTAAGTAATTTAACACTTAAGCCAAAATATAACCCGATTAAACCATTTAATTAATATTATAAAAGTTAATTCTTACACATTTTAAATAAATATTAATGGAAAACTAATATGACACCATTTTGTTCCATTCTGACGACATAAACAATGTGACTCGATTCCTTTTCTTGGTAATATGACAAACTCTTGTTTGGCCCATATTTGATTCATTCACATGCATATTACAGTATTATAGCTTTTCCATCTTTTGAGGTCAAGATATTCATGCCTATATCACATGCATTTAGGCTAGCTTAATTTGTTATTCAATTGGCTCTTCAGCAGATTAGCGACGACAGAAAACTATCAGAAAGCCGTGGCTCATCAGAAATACGATTTCAATTGAATCCATACCTCAGACGGGGTTGTCAACCCAATAGATCTATTTAATGTATTAGCGCTTCCCCCACTATAGGCGGCAAATTACGTTCAAATGGGGACTTTTGGCAATATCTACTCATGCGAATAATCTCATAATCGGGACAAGCATACTCTTCAAGCACTTGTGTCCAATTTAAAACAAGTAATGGTTTCAAAACTCACGGTTTTGTAAATAGATAATCAATGTTCTCAAAACATTTAGTAAGCAATTCAATCTTCAATAATTCCAATGGTAAACCACCATTTATTCAAAATGTATCAAAAATCATGTAATAAGCAAAGCCAAAGCTTAGTGAAAACAATTCATGTTAACGCTTAAGTAGTAAAAAGATACATTTTACTTAGTAAAACAAGCATGTATTCTCACCCGAAAATTAGTTACGAAAACCAATAAAAGAGCAAAGGCGGGGCTTGGAATCACCTTGTTGAAGACCACATATCAATAATCAATCAATCACGAAGCGTCAACCGATAACGACTCGACGCGACTATAATTATGTCGTCGGTTTCTATATAATAAAGTTACGACCGAATGTTGCGTACATCGCAACGTAGAAATGTATAAAATACACATGTGATGAGAAATCCACTTGGCCTTAGACTCCTAAATTCCCACATATTAAGTTGCGAGAGGTCTTTTATTTATATCCATACATCGTTAAGCGAATACTTTCTGTTTTAGGGAAACTTTCTATTTTGGGGAAAGGTACCACATTGGAAAGTTTACCATTTTTGGTAAGTTCGGCATCCAATTATTATTTGTAAAAATATATTTATTATCCGTTGAAAATTTCGACTTTCAATTTGGTTATTAATTACCCATATCGGGATTATGTCCCGTATATTACAAAAGTTACTATTTTTATAATTTTATCCGTTCAATAAACTCGTTAACTCTAACTTGTTATATTCGTAAAAATAATAGCGTTTATTATTTTTATAAACGTTCAATAAGTCTTGTATTAACCCGTTGACTTTTAAAGTCAACCATATGTCTTTCTTTGACTTTTATACTTATATTTATCTTTTACCCAAATCTGACTCGCGCCAACGGGACCCTCTAAATACTTTTCACGACTCGGTCAAAGACTTAGATTTTATCAAAACGATATTCCGGACAAACTTTTTAGTTTTGTCGAGACCCGAAACTCGACAGGAAAAATGTCCAAAACGCTCTGCAAGAATCTGCTGGAACTTGACCTATAAAATTTTAATAAAACGCAACGTTTGACCCAAATTCCGGTTTTGACCCGCTATATCACGTTTTCGTGGACTTTGACCAAAAAGAGATTTTATAGAAAACGTCATTCCGGACAACTTTTGTGTTTCGCCGGAAGGCCGAAACGGATGAAAGTGCTCAAAACGTATTGAAAATCTGGAAGAACCTTTTTTTTTTTAAAAAATTTTTTTAAAATTTTTATAAATAGCTGATATAAAAATTTATAAAAATTCAAACTTTCTTTTGTCATAACTTCTTCGTTATTAAAGAGTTACGGGACGTTTCGAATTACCGAAACGAACATAAAATATCTCTTTCATATTCCTAAATCAAAAATCATTTTTATAATAAAATTCGGACACTCGAAATTCGTGTCAAGCTGCTGTCGAAATATAACTTTTATGAAACGTAAAAACTATTTTTTGACAAAATTTATTACAACTATTAAATCAATATAAGATATCTTATCGCTCATATTCAAATATACCTATACAATTCCTATTTTAATTAAACTTAACATAATTAATCAATCTTCCAAAAACAAAAAAAAAACACTACACCCCACACCCCCTAACCCACTTCTCATTTCCCCCCTCATAAATACAATTCACTCTCTTAATCTCTCACCCCCACCCAATAACCCCCCCCCAATACCCATAAACAAACACCCTTACCTATAAAACCAAATCCCCATCCCACCCACTTCTCTAACATAAAAAACAACAAAAATATTCCCACTCCCCACCTTTTTCAATTCCCCACACCTATATTTAATATACCAAAAATTTTCTTTTAAATTTTATACATTTCTCTTAAATAAAAAAATAATCAACCCAAAACAACAAACCCAAAAACATAAAACCTATACCCCTTTTTTTAATTACCCCCCCCCATACCCCCCATTTACCCCCCCCCCCCCCCCCCCCTCCTTTAATTTTCCCCCCCAACATTCCCCCCCCCTGGGGGGGGTCCCCCCCCCCCCCCCTGGCGGTGGTGGTGGTGGAGTCGGGGCTAGAGAGAAAAGTGTGTGTGTTGTGTGTTATATACTGAAGGAAATGGAAGTAAATTCCATTTATATAGTTCCTTATTTTGAGCTTTTGGCAAAAATAGTCCTCCCCTCCTTTTATCTTTATATTTTTGACACACCATACTTTTATGTAAATAAAAACCGACAACCGTGACTCGGGCTTACACTTCCGAGACCATTTTTATTTCCATCACATTTTTTTTTGTTTTTAAAACATTTAATAAAAATGTGTACACTTTTAAAACGCGAGTTTGGCTCGAACAAGGAACAAAGACGACACGGTTCGCAAAAATAATAATTTACGATCATAAAAATAATAACGAGACGCGTCGTAAATTTTTACGATGATCAAGACGGTTAACGGTCGCGCGGTCAAACGCTGACTCGCGAAACGTCAAAAATAAAAATTATTAAAGTTTCTCAAAATTATTCGTAATAAAATACGAAAATATTTATTTTCGACAAATAAAATTTAAAATGTCGATGCTCGTTCACGGAAACTCATAAAATAATATTAACGACGTCGAATACGCTATCGTCGTACGCGTCGCGAAACTCGGGTTGTTACACTTTGGCTTTGATTTGTCTTAACTGCTGAGATCACTGAATCTTTATCCTTGAACCTTTATGCCTCTTTGCGATCTTATGTCTCCACCCTCATGCTCAAGGTCTTGAAAGCTTGCTAACAATCTCCCTCAACATTTTCTTTAACTTGATTACTTGTACCACATCATGGTAGGAGTACTACTTGATCTACTTGTGTGATATATCTCTGTTATTATCCAACAATCGTGTTGACAATGCTCTTTTGAGGAAGTGTTTGTACATCAGAGATTGCGGAAGACTTTGACACATGTGCTTGAGCTTTCATCATGTATTTATCTTTTTCGATTGAGCATGAGGTCTTGAATCTTGACTCGTCATGGACTAGAAGCTGCTACCATCGAGAAAACCTGCAAGTATAGGTTAGGGATAAACATACATGGATAAAAGTGTCTTTTTCACTTCGTCGAATACGGTTGCAAAAACCATGGTTCCCCGTTAATCAGTATAAATACTGACTGTGATCAGGTAGAATTCAAAAGAATCTCCTTGACAGGGTTTCGTAGCTGCGCTAGCCGTTCTCGTTACCGGAGCGTCTCAAAGCAGACAACACGGTAAGAGTGAATCAGATAGTTACTATCTTTCTGATTGAGTCGTCAATTCATATACTGGACCAATATCGATATCTAGTTGACACAACCTTGATTCATTAAAAATCTCGCAAGTCACCTACCGCAGAGCTGTTTGATGTTGACTCTGGAAGGATTTCCATTCATCACTGTGAATACTGAAGAGTATCACTCTGAATGTTCTGGCAATTACCACAAGGATAATGCGTAGGATTTTTTGATACCAAATGTTGTATAATGATGTACGACATTTTGTATATTGGAATTTTTGTCCTAGTGAGATTTTTGATGGATCTCGTTGGCTCTAGACTCTATAAGTGCACATTTGTTATTTGATAATCGGAGGCTGGAGCGGACTGCCACCTTTTCAATATCGACGATCTCGGAATGAGAAAGCCGATAGAAACGTGTTGATCTTCTTGAGAAATGAAACAAAAATATTTTGAGAGATTCTGAGTGGCTAGGGAGGGTTGTGCATTGCATCACTGGGTCTATGATGTTAGTCTTCAATATCATAATCATCTTTGTGATTACCGATAGATTATGTATTGACATGGTTTCTGCCAAGGGTTGTATGGAGGGCTTCTTTCTTTTCACCCTTTATCCTTACAATTATTTTTTATTCTTCAACCCCTTCAGTGCTTATCGAGACTTCATGACTAGTACCTTGTTGGGTTTGTTCTAGCACTAGCTCTATCTCAGTCGGCACTATTCCCTTATTCTCACTTTACTCCTTTTTTCAATCATACCTAGGACTTCTCCTCTATCTAATAGAGTGTTCCTGTGTAAATCCCTCCAGTTCTAGATGGATCATGGAATGAATATACCTAACCTTAACCGCCTTATGACTCCTTGAGAAACAACAGTTGGTTGGTCTTTGTGTATTTCCATGAAGATCCATAAAACCATTTGATAAAAAATCAATCAACGTGTCTGAGAAATCATTTAAGACACATTGAGTGTTTCCAGAGTTACCAAAAAGCCCCCTCACATTTGCACCTTATTATGAAAGACGTTTTAACACATACGAGGTTTTAGGAAACACACATTATAGATTGAAGATGTATTGTTATTAATCGTATTGATCACATTTTAATCACTTACTCTCCCCCTCAAAATTGATATGTGTTTTACCAATTTTTGGGACAATTAGTGAATTTAAAAATAAGTTGTTTCCTGAATTCACATGAGCCTAACTAAGTCTAGGGAGAACAGGAGTGCATGCAGAATAAATTATATTATTATACTCCCCCTTAATTATAGAATATAGTGAAAACTTGGAGTGGGAGTTTGTTGAGCACACAATTTTGAAAGAATTTGAAATTTTCTTTTTGAAAATATCTTGAAAATTTGTGCTTAACAGGAAAATGATGTCAGATGTATCTTATTAATTATCATTTCCTTAGTGCTTCTCTTGAGCATTCAAAACTTTGAATTTTTATATGACATTGCTCAAGACCGAGAAGATATGAACTTCTCGTTGTGTAGGATAAATGAACATAAATGAACATTTTCCTTTCTTTGGAGACCGAGTCCTAAGCTAACATTTACTTAGAAGTCGTAGAAAAAAAAGTGAAATGACATGTTTTGAAAGCATTTAAAACTCTCGCTCGAACTTCATTTATTCACCCGTGTTAATATTAATCAACATTTTTAGGTGCGCAAATGTTATCGATTGTCGAGAGACATGTTAGAGAATATTATTTTTGTATTTTTGAAATTTTCTGATTTTGTATTTTGCTTTTATAGGTTTTATATTTTTATATTTTGTTTTTCTGATTAAATATATACAAAGAATTAATGTGATTTTGCAAAACGATCAAGTTCTTGAGGAGATAAACTGCGCATACCAAGGCGACGAACCAGATAGTTGAATCGATCTACTGGAAGGGCTTTGGTGAAGAGGTCAGCCAGTTGGTAATCCGTCTTGACAAAATACAGTTCAGTCATACCCTTTTCCACGTGTTCATTTATGAAATTGTAGCGGACAGCGATGCGTTTTGTTCTCGAGTGTTGGATCGGGTTGCAGGATATAGCTATGGCTGATTTCGAATCACAATAGATTGGAATCTTGTTAAAGTGAAAGCCATAGTCCGTTAACTGTGTCCGCATCCAAAGAACTTGGGCACATCAAGCGGATAGAGACACATATTCTGCTTTCGCGGTAGACAGCGCCGTATAGTCTTGTTTCTTTGAGGACTAGCTAACCAACTTTTCGCCTAAGAATTGAGCTCCACCGGAAGTACTCTTGAAGGTGTCTTTACATCCCGCATAATCAGCATCTGAAAATCCGGTTAGTTCAAAACCAGAATCCTTCGTATACCAGAGACCCATATTAACAGTTCCCCGGAGATAACGAAAGATCCTTTTAACCTCTTTGAGGTGCTTCTCGGTTGGCTTAGCTTGGTACCGAGCACATAAACTATAACACCCTGTGTTTTCAAGTCATTGACGACATCAATAAATTCACAATATACCTTTTTGAATTATACGTGTTTGCTTAAAATTGTAAACGTTAAGTTAAATCGCGTACGCCAAAAATTAGCGTTCAATGTAAACGGGCACCAAACAATTAAAGGTTTACATCAAGCAAGGGTTATATAATTATTTTAAGGATAATTATTAACTTTGTTCATTTTATTTTTATCGGATACGTAAAGTGTATACGTTTCACGATAAATTGCGTTAAGGCACTCCCGGAACCACAAAAACTTTCCTACGCTTCAACAAATACCCACTTTTATACCCAATACACAAAAAAATTTCATAAATATATCATGTATATCTTTGTTTTGCCGAAAATCTTGCATCATATACAAAGATATACATGAAAATTTAGTTTAAACTTGCAACTTGGTCAAATTAGACACCATACTTCATAAATGGCACGTTCCTACCTTCACCTTGACCAAAGGAATAGGACCATGCCATTCCTAAGACTTCTTTTATTGTCCCTTGACTAAAAAAAAACGTAACATGTTTACTACTTATACATTGTGCAAGTAACAAAGGAAAGACTCATAACATTAACACTTGACCAAAAATCAAACAAAATCACCTCCTTTGCCCTCTCTATATGCTACGGCAAACAAGCACCCCTTTACCAAACCCATACAAAATTTTCTACAATCCATACACTTCTATATACACCTATTCTAAGATATACTAAGGCATTTGCAAGCATTGAATCACCATTTCCAAGTATTTCACAAGTAAAAGGAAGTTAGGGTTCTATTAAGGAAAGCTAGGGTTTATTAAGTGCAAGCTTGGTTTTTGTGGCTAAACAAGGGTTTAGTACTAGCACATCATCATCATCATACCTCATAAGGTCTATTTAAACTCTTTATGTTCTTATAATTTCCACTTTATGCTTATGATTATTCTATTTAGCTTAAATCACCATTTAGGTTTTATTTATGAAAATAAAGATTATACTTGAAATGATCATTTTACACACTCATATACATGTGGTGTTATAACTCTTATCCTGTAAAAAGGATGTGGAAAAATGTTGTATCATATTGTTTTGGTGTAAACATGATTATGGATTAATTAGGGTTTTTCATAGTTTCATAATATGTTTTAAGTTAAAGAAATACATAAGACATGTTAAAGTTAATTATGAACTTATATTGATGTTAGATAATCATAAAAATAAAGTCATAACAAGATGGGAAGGCTTGTATGTTAATGGTTATTATATAAAGAGCCATATGTTAAAACTAGTAAATAAATGGTAAATATTAAGTTGTGGTTTATAAGTATATAGATGACTTTATAAAAGTTGGACTGACATGAGAATGGATGGACAATTGGACAATTATTTTTTGTATCATATATGACCTATATGAAATATTACGGCTAATGTAAAAGATATAAACGTGCAAATAAGGAAACAAGGTTGATTTGGACTTGGGAAAGATGTTCAAAACATTTTGTCCAAACTCGTGGATAAGACATATCCATTTTTATATTTTAATTAGATAATACATTCACGAGATTCCGAAAAGGTAGAAACTTGTTAAACGGATAAATAACGAAAAAGTTACGTTAAAAACGTGTTATACGTTAATAAACGAAGTCGTAAGTAAAATTTTATAAAAACATTTTTATAAAAATTAAAAACAGCAAGGGTTAATATTTTTAACAAATAATACATATTTTTAGGATTCCAAAATGATAAGAATCGTAATTTTTCAATTAATAACGAACGAGTTATGAATTCGCAAGTTTACGACATTAATACTTTTATAAAACTATTTTTAATAAAAGGTACTATTCATGATAGGAAAGTTATATTTTGTAACTCATAAAAATATAGAACTTTCAAATACGACGAACGTTCTCGGAAGAATCGTTAAAAACGGAGCTATAACGAATAAAATACGACATTTACGGGTTTTACGACGACCAATACGAATTTTGTAAAACTCAAGTCTGTCATGAACAGTAAAATTTACTGTTCATCAGGGGGTAAAATTTATAAAATGTCAAATATCGATAACCCGTCTTAATACGAAAAGATGGACATAAGAAAAACGCGAGAAAAATCGGGCTTTACAAACGCGTAAAGTTACGCCAGTTTTACTGAAACGTATTTATAAAAGTTTTATCTTGTTAAACATAATTTGGTCCAAAACCATTAGTTGGTGATTGAGCTATATAGAATGTTATGTGGTTATCAAAGTACTATATTACTAGGGAGTTTCATAATGAGGCCTCTCCGGATGGCGTTTCGACGAGTTGTTGGATTTACGATTTAAAGTGTCCTAACTCCTCGAACGTCATGTCATGACCTCTTTAATTATGATAGCCCGAACGATTCGTTCGAGGTAAAACTATTAGATTATATTCAATGTTGTTAGATTAAGTACTCGGTACTTATACGACCTTAACTTAATTAGGTTGCATTTGATCAATTCGCGTGGCGCGTTATTTGTGATACACTTGGCATTACTCACTCAAGGTGAGTTCATAGCCCCACGTTTTACATGCTTTTGTTTTACAAAGTTTTGGGGTGAAAAACATGCAATGTTTTACAACTGGACACAAGTGGTTAAGTTCTTATTTTTTTTTATGAGTTACATGTTGCCTAAGTAGCTGGATTAAACCCAATCTTATATTTTTTTTTTTTTTGTTTTTTTATGAGCCCATTATCATGAACTGTTAATTACGGAGCGAGCGAATGTGATGATAGATCTATTGGGTTTACAACCCCGTTCGGGTGACGTAGCTATAACTAGCGAAACGAACGTATACCATGTCGAATATAGGATGTTGCAGGTTAGAACATCACCACGGGCAAACGGCCATTAATTTGGCATCCATAACATGTCAAGCATCAGTGTCTGAGCTTAGAGCAACGTAATTAATTTATATGATATTGCATCTGTTGCATTATGATAACTTGGGAGATCTTGTGGTCCTAAATATATGATTTATCAAACCTATGAATTACACCAACATTTTGTGGACGTTTTCTAAAGCAAATGTTTTTCAGGGGGATCATAAAGCACAAGAGTGGATGGATAACATTGTGGTTTGATTGGATGTCATGATTAAAAGATTTTGTCGCATTTCAGTTTGTTCATCTGTTATGGGCTAAAATCTTTGTATTTTGATCAAGTGAACAAGGTAAGCTTTGGGCTTATGTATACAATTACTTGTTAATCAATGTATCATTTTCAAACGACTTTTTGTCGTTCTATATATATTTGTATTGTTGATTCATGAAGTAACACCGCCCCGGACCCATTTTTCGCTGCGACCCAATTTTGCGGGTGATACAGATTGGTATCTTTGGGGGTGTTACAGATTGGTATCAGAGCCAGGTTATAGAGAACCAGGTCAAATGTTTTTGCTGGACTATAACCGTTTTTCAAACATTGCATTCATAAAAAGTGTTTTTACGGGACACACACTAGTTGTTGCATTAGTTAGTTGGACTAGATGCATTCAAAATTGATATATGTAGTTATAATATATTACGTATATTACAATAAGAGCCTTATATAATATACTCATACAAGTTATTTTTGCTGGTCACAGTAGTCAGGTCAGCTGATTCCGCTGTTACCTATACTCCTGTTCACTCCGAGGCACGATCTTGGAGTATTCCATCTGAGGATCCTTATGAGGAGGCTGCCTGACAGTTGTTGGAGCAGGCACCACGTTCTCCAGAGTATGTACCTGATCCCATAGAGCTGGAGGATCATGTACCTGTGTACATTCCGGAGCCTGAGCATCCTGAGGATTTAGTGCCAGCTGAGGATGAGGCACCTACACCTCTACTACCACCATCCTTTTTATCCCTACGTATCCGACCCCCACGTACTAGAGCAGCCATGGCTCAGATGAGAGCTACAGCACCATCCACCTATCATCCACTACTCCCATCAGGGACCCCACCATTGTTACCTATACCACTACCTGCACCATCCACTAGCCGCAGAGCTGATATTCCCGAGGCTGACACGCCGCCTCGGAAGAGGCTACTACTTACTACTCCTAGACCTAGTTGTGAGGTTGGGGAGAGTTCTGCTGCTGCTGCTGCGAGACAGCCAGGACCCACTATGGCCCATAGAGTCGATTACAGTCTTGTAGACACTATGGAGACCAGGTTTCGAGATACTGAGAGGAGGATGATGACCGCCTTAGAGATGGTCAACATGAGGGTCAGTTACCAGGTAGATGTTCGCAGTAGAGAGAGTTCGGAGTTTTACTCACGACATCACGATGCCCAGAAGGATCGTGCAGCTGTGAGAGCTGAGATTGAGGTATTGAGGAGAGAGAGACTTGCTTACGAGCAAGAGAGTATTCAGACCCGTCAGGACTTGGCTAGGTCTGAAGCTTACTGCAGGGCATTAGAGGCACGAGTTACAGTATTAGAGACTAAGGTGTGTCGCCACGAGTGGCAGCGTCAGGCTGTAGATGATTTTGCTGTTCGGCATATCATACGTACCCAGGCCCTGGAGACTGGAGCACGCGTTGACACATTAGAGGACACTGGTAGCAGTTCTTAGACTTTGGTTATGATTGTAGCTACTATGCAGTCTGTTAAGTTTTTATGGGTTACTCCCAGCTAGCAGGCGGTATAGATCTTTTGTGTTGGTTAGCTATCCTGTATAGATCTTTTATTTCTGATTAGCTATCTTATATAGCCTACTAAGTATTACGGGTAACTCCTGGCTAGTAGGGCTCTATGTTGATTTTCATTTTGTAACCTAGCGATAGGGAAGCATTATGTACCAAACAGATCATGTATATTTGATTCGTGTTTAAGTATATACTTATATAGCAACCCTAATACAGATCCTAACCGAATGCCCTTGACCAAGGCAAAA